>LUCH01001395.1:0-56516 GCA_013368495.1 Paragonimus heterotremus
AGAACCACTAGACTCAAGTTTGGCTCTCATTAGAGCAGCTCATCAGTAGGGCTTATGCTTGCCACGGCCGGGACTAGAACTCCGGCCACCCCTTCATGAGGCAACCGTGTTTACCACTGCACCATTGAACTCATATTAGGCACGAACGAATTATCATCGTATGTGAACACTCAACCACTTTCGCTTGTGAGTGATGATCAGGTTACCCAATCGTCTCAAGAAAAGACACAGAAAGAGACTGACTGGAAAGTTTAATTGAAAGCTGCGATCAATCGTGAGCGATATTCGGCTTGAATTGCCAACTTTTTCAAAATCACATATGAAAATTTTTAAACTATGAAGAAGAGCTGCTTTCTTTCTTTGAGTGTCTTCTGAGGGAATAGTCAACTTCAAAACGCCAAACAGTGTTTGGTTTCAAGTAAATTTAAACGAATGGTGAAATCTTCCAAACGGTGACGGTTTAATATGACATTCTTGAATGCCGAGTGCAATTTGTGTTAGTTTAGAACGGGGAATAACGGAACGTGATGAAAAAGCTGAAACCCGAGACAAACTCTGACACAATGGAGACAGTGTAATGTCGTGAAATTTCTTGCGTTTCCAAAACTGTGTGGCTACACAGTGTTTGAAACTTTTCTCCGGCATGGAGCTCGTGCAACAATTCCTTAACTTAGTGCTTGATAACAGCCGAATAGATCATGACAAAACGCTTCACTAGCTCCGGTCTTGAACCTACCTTAAGAAACAGTTTTTTGCATGCTGGGTTAGAATCATTAGAACGATCTTCTGCCTAAGGTGCTTAGTTGCATTTGTAGGGACCGTTTTGAAATGTCATTAGATCCCCACTAACTTAAGACTGTTAGATCCGTAGTCTCGCTGTGTTCTTGTAGCTTGTTGTAATTTCCAGGAGTAGTGTTACACCGTGTTTCCAATATCTGCATTTCAGTTCAACGTAAACCTACTGGACATCTAAATAGACAAACCAATTGGATCCGAGTGATATGGGCTTTCAATTTCAGACTGGTGTACAAAAATAGTTAAGTTGCTTAATTTTGTGAGAGAGCGCAGACGGTGTAGTGAAACATACGGTGTAACATAATGGTGTATTTCATTCACGTTCCTATCACAATCCACACAAAAGAACTTCAGTCTGATCCTTGGTCCAGCGGTCAACTACTCACTTTTGGTTGTGCCATCAGTTTAAACGCCTTTATCATCCCCGTAGGATGATGGTGTCTGCCGTGCAAGACCGGTTGCCTTAATTGTCACTCGTCCAAAACAATCTATGATTCAAGTGCCTCACAGTGTTGTCAGGCTCTGACGATTCTTCTAGCAGGCTTGTGTTTTGAACGTCCGCTTTCCAAATAAATTGGTCGTGCGCCTCCTGTAAATTCCGACTAATTAACCCATACTACTTATTTCATCATACCCAGTGAAGGGGTTCACTTGAATGCCCATCAGCCCTCTCACCCACATGTACGCTAAGCGGGATCCATGTTAGCATCCATCCCATAGTGCCCCTGTGTCCTAATTCGTGTGTTTGCTTTAATGTTTAAACGAATTTATGCGTCGTGCGTGTGGTCGCGCATCCGTAGTTCGATAAGACGCTGGCGGGCGTGTGACATGATTTTATTTCATAGGCCACACCGGTAATTAGGACTGTACGCATGATGCGTGCTACATTTGTTGTATATTCAAAGCAGTCACCGATTTGTGCACGCCGAGTCACGTGTACATATTATGTTACGCGTTTCGGCTACTGGTCCTGCGCTTTATATAGCAGTGCGCACGCCTCTTTGTACATTACAATCGATAGACATTGTTTACATTCGGCACAGTGTTTTTATATCGTCTCATTTCGTGTGAATTTTTACTTGTGTCGGCTCAGTTCTTGTTCACATTCATAAAATATGCAAAGTTCTGGGGGAGGGGGGGTTAAAAATTGAAATCATTTGTTGTGCACTCTCCACACTCATGGACTTACCAAAGTCGAAGACATGATTCCCATAAAAATCCAATCTAGAAAGAATTAGGTTGTAACATGCAAACAGGCCGTTAACACTGATTGTCCGTTACACTTACGGACCAACTCGTGGGCAATGTGGAGACACCGGGGGACATCGTTCTTACGAAGTAGGGGATCCAACAACAGTCCTGAAAAAGGAAACAAAAAGAAACAAGCATGAGCCAAAGGCCCAGTAAGCCATGCACACGACTTACACAAACAACCAAAACTGCGTCAACACAGCAGCACACCCTGTTACATAATTCAAATTCAACTTGTACGGGTTTGCTGGTTTCGACCGCACGTTACAAAGTGTATGCTGAGAATTCAGGTGTACTGATCGTCTAATTTGGACGTTTGATTGGTTAATTTTCAGCTCTGGATCATTGAATCGGACACTGATGATTACCAGCCAATAACATTGCTGCATCGATCAGTCGACTGTTCGGACCTGTCGAGGTAATTGCAAGATCTTTTGTGTCAGATCCACATTTACTGCGAGTTCATTCACACTATGGGTTGTCTGAAATGTTGGGCGATTGAACTAAGTCAAATCAGGGCGTGAATGTACGTTAGTTAGATTCGGATGCAAACATTCTAAGTTTAAATGTATCCAAATCTTCGGTGAATGTTGGACGATCTATGCACTTAACTTAATTTACGCAGATACAGCAGTGACAGAAAATGCAAAACACAGGCACAGCTAACACAAACAACTGGCTCAATTTCTCATGTAATCCGTAAATGATTAGACACCGGTTGAGTGTGAATTCTGTCGAAAGAATTTCTCCACGAACCAGAACCGACTGCGATCAGTTATAATCTTAGGCTGATATAATTATGACAAAGTAAGTAATGATAAATAATCTATTGATTAAAAGTGAAACGAAGGACAAGGCTATTGGACAAAACACAAACACGACTTTGTTGTTGCTATGATCACAAACGATGTGAGTTTTAAACAATCAGTGTTAATTGGGTTGGGTAGGATGGAATCCGAGTGAATGAAACGTAACTGAATAACAATACCACCAAATTTTGAAATATACAAAAGCGGAATACGGAAATAACAATGAAGAGCTGTACAGTCAGATTTAAGTGATATTGTGGACCTTCCACTCCGATTCATTGGCATTATTGGAAACATTGTCCTTCAATTGTGAGAAGTGGGTCATTTTTTTAAATAATAGCCCAAAAACTCGTAAATATGAAAGAATGTACACTAACTTGTAAATTTCATTATGCAGTACAGAATTGAACCGCTAAATGTTTTTTTATAATCAAGAAGCTAATCTGATGCAATGTTGCCAGATTCACTATGTCGCATACAGAATATTTATTTTTGCGCCCCCTATATTGACACATGTTACATGTGTCTCTGAAGTGTCTGTTTAATGAAGCTAGGTAGCGTCGCTTCTCGTCACACTGGATGGAAAACATGGATAAGTGTAAGTCGAGCACATCCAAACTATCACCAAAAAGTATTGCCAGAGGGCAGGTATCATGGTAACGTTGAAAACTCTGTGAATTTCTCTTGTTCTCTAGCTGTGTATTGAGGATGTAAACCACATTACAAATAAACTTTCTAAGGACGTTGCACTTATCTCAGGATAGACGCTAGCTTCATCATCTGTCTATTTTGATAAAAACAAGTTTAACACGAAAAATGTTAGCTCGCTATTTTGTTTGCGGCAGGATCTATCGATAAGATAGGTGACTGAATGGGCTTCATTGAGTTAACAAGTAGTATATCACCTGAGATGACTTCTAACTTGTTATCTAGCAAATTGTTCACACAACATAAATGGGCTGATTAGTTGATGGCAAACTGATAAGGTACCACGTAGTAGACCAGCGTGGTAACCTGTGAGTCAACTGATTTGGAGTTTAGCATTCAGTGTGGATTTTCTTCTCAAATTACATTTCAAAGTTTTTGATGATCCATCCTGATCGATAGCCAGCATTCCGTAATAAACGCACTCGGCTCATCCATGGTATGACTTGTTAGTCGTTGTATCTCGTTGTAACACATGTGATCAGCTAGCTGCCCCATATATGCTGTCTTCGAGTTGCATTTGTTTAATGAAGTCTACGATATTTTTGATACGAAATCCTCCTGGGGAACTCCTCCGTGTGTTGTAAAACTGGTCCGCTTGATGAAACAAGTTGACAGTTTCGGTGGCACGTATCTCACTGATCGGTAAGCGTATAGGGTCTGAATGAGATGGATGCACTGTTACAGGTGTCAGTCAAGACACCATAAATCGGTTAATCAATATATAGTATTACTAAGTAATTATCGATAGTGTTCACGTTTGACAGTAATACACGGTATGCCTCCCAAACTCACTTGGCTACATTATTTCAAATGAGTATTGCAATACACTGTGGTCGTGATCATAAGGGAGCAAGAGTAGACTGTAAGAAATAGCAAGACAACACTCCAAACATTAATGGAAGTTTGCAACTAACGTGCGTAGATAATGAAAGTGGCAGAAAACGTCGGCTGACCCAAAACTTAACATCTTCTGCCAATTGTTCATCATCGATCTCCCAAGATCGCCCAATTTCGAAGCAACTAAATCAAACCTAACAAACTTCATCATTAAAGTGCTGATGGCCTCCGTCAAGACCTCAGTGCCTTGTCAATCCACATCATATTATATACAGGGGATTACATGTGGGGGCTACGACATGTACATTAGTGGATCAGGAATATGTTTGCTTCATCGAACGGTTTATTATATTCTTGTTTAGATCAGAATTAAGCTAAGATGTAACTTTGAAATATGGTCCAATAGGAGCTCAATGACGAATCACAAGCAGCTGATACCGAAATGTTTTCAAGACCAATCTCCAACTCCCCTGTGGCTACAACGTTTGCGCACATCATACTCTTTGTTGAACAGAAATTATAAGTGTTTAAGTAAACCAAGAAATAATGTTTTTTTTTCAAAAAATGATAAGATACTATGAATCTGAAATACAGTCAGTCTCCATGAAATTGTATCGTGCAACCGGACATCATCAGTTAAACATGATTCAAGCGTACTTTAGCTGGTAATGAGTTGTTGGCAGAGACATTACAGGTTACAACCCGAATTAAGATTGTCGAGGCCGTTTATATATATATGGCACATTCAGAAAGTGTTCCAAACTATATATATATCTGAACAACCAAACGATGTTGTGTATAATTTCGGCCACCTTTCTGGCGTCACAGTCTTTGCAGGTAACCTTGGAAATGATTATTTTGAGTAACAGCGTCAGTGGACATCAGATCATGTAACGGTAAATGTAACGATCTGTGTTTGCACATTGATAGAGCTTTGAAGACTGACTTTATTCAAGCGGTCTTTTCGAACAAGAAAATGCACGAGGCTCTGTTGTTTACTGGTCATTTCAAAAGGTGTAGACACTAAGCTCGAATATTTACCTCAAGGCAATTGTCTACTAGTGGGCTCAATACCAAGAGAAAGTCTCCCAACCAAAAATCCCTAAACGATCAGGTGTACCTTAAAAATACTTTGTTGGATGTTCCATTTATCGAGATACACTTAGAAGGTGAGTTGATCTCCTCCGAAACACTTCTTTCTGGATCTTACTGAAGGATGACAATATCTCACTGTCGCTGAAAAGTATTTTGAATGCTTTAGATCTAAAAGAGCTAAACGGATGCTGATACTTTATGGTCAAACGGTGCAAGCGGTCACGATAACTTGAAAGCTTTTGCAAATCAATAATATCATTCACTAGTTGTTGTATTCTCAGATGGTCAGTGATCCAACAGAAACCTACAAGCAGTTTTATCTCAAGATCAATGATGTGAACTGTAGAGTTTGTCAGAAACAGAGCTAGAGGATTTATGTACACCATACTAGTTTCGTTAATTAGAAGTGCATGTTACAAAAACTGGTTAGTCGGGGACACAACACACGGGGTATATGTTTCAACACCACCACAAACACAGACACTCATATGCACACACTAATGTCAATTTCATTTATGGAAAACATCATTTCATACCAGAGTACATTCCGATGTTCCTTCTTATATTTTCATCCGCTTACTTGCATAGGGCATAGCTGCTGACGAGTAGTATAATGTAACCATTCATCTTAATTACACCGATTAAGTATACTGAAGATTATTATGGTTAGCTCCGTCGAACAATTCTGGGTAATCCAGAAATATACTATCTATCATTCGGTTAAGTTTATCGTTTCATGACTACAAACTGGCTAGTTTGGCATCAGAAATCGTTTCAGAATCCGCATCATTCATCAGACGGTAATGTGTAATGGGTATAGCAGACTGTCAACTGGTTGCCAGTTGTGCTTTTCAAGAATTTAGAGACAACAGATAACATAACATTTGACCTGTAATTTATCTGTTCGTTGTCACCATCCTTCCTGAAGATGATTAATATGGATAGGTCTTCTAGGCCATCGGAAAATTTGTTCCAGTCGAGAGAACGGCTAAGCATCTCTTTTAACGGCCTTGCACGCTTTCCAACGCACTCTTTCAATGTCATCGTGGAAACTAAATCAACCTCAGGTCTGTTGTTTAAGAGGCACAATTCTTGGCTACCGTAGCCACGAAAACAGTAGGAAGGATGATATGAAACGACAAAACGTTGGTTATCTGGCCAAGGTGGCTTTAATAGTGTGTAGGTTATTCCATATCACATTGTCTAATCCATCATCGCAAGTGACGTGGTGATAATCTATCACAAACTTGTGATGAGGTCCTCATCAAGTAGTCGTGAATTAGAAATTAAATATCATCCATATTTGATCGCAAATGTTTTTCTACTAACAAATAGCAAGATGGAGATTCAGTGATTCGTTACGGCCCATCAGTAGAGTGTTTTTGCGTCTGCAGTAGGACTGGTACTTCGACGTATACGTTCTTCTGACGAGTGTGGCCAAATAAGTGTGGCTGAAAGGCATTTAGCAACATTCGTAAGTTAGTGTCAAAGTTCTTTGGTCATCTTAAGACGAACCATAAAATTGAAAGTACTGTTCTCCTACTGCCCTCCCCCTCGAATACAACCATAGACAACAGTTCTGAGTGGCATTCAATATGACTCCTTTTGTGAAAAGATTGTGGCGTTCATCACAGCAACTATATGTTTTGAAATAAGGCAATCCACTTGCACGAAAGCAGCTGACGTGAGCACTTTGCCAACAACCTAGATTGTCTCATGTCGGTTTTGCACCAGCAAATGTTAGTATTGTCAAACTGTTTACTGACAGACAATGGGAGTTCCATGGCTTCGGTTCCATTGACTTGCGTGTAGTCTTCAACCTTAATTCATGTGCTCAATATGGTATCCACCTCCTGCCCGATGAATTGGCGGTAACTCTTAAATGACAGTCATAGGACAGATAAAGATGCTTCCAAGAACCACTTTGTCATCCAACTAGAAAACAACGCTGCAGTGAAAGAAACGGAATAGATTTGTTATGAACGACAGCATGACCCTCATATAGACAGCATACAGAATGCAGCATCAACAGCGTGTTACTCGAACAGAATGGCGTACTGTACAGACGGTTACAAATGTTTTTCAAAATCATTAAACCTGCTCCCCATTAGTGACCGGCACATCTTCGATGCAAGATGTCAAGAAAGACTATCTCACAAGCTAAAATTTCTGCAAAATGTTTCATCACGACTGCTCGCATATACTCTGCATACCGCCTCACTCTGTCCCTCAATTAGTCATGTTAATCTAAACACTACTTCACTCACATGGTTTTGTGCATCCCTATTTTTTCACTAAAAAGCTAGCTGGTAGACGGCTTATGCCATGTTCACTTTAACTTGGGGTCGAAACCAGCAAGTGCGCATGGATTGAATTTGAGTTTTGTAACGAAGCGTATTGCTGTGTTGTTGGCGCCGCTTTAGTTTTCGTTTGAGTATGTTGTGTGCATGGCTTATTTGGCCTTCGGGTCATGTCTGTTTGTGTTGCTTCTTTTTACAGGACTGTTGCTGGAACCCCCAACATCGGAAGAACACCATCTCCTGGTGACTCCACGTTGTCTCAAAGTTGGTCCGTAAGTGTAACAGACAATCAGAGTAAACACGGCCGGTTCGTATGTTACATTCACCACGCAGAATCCATATGGAACTACGCTCCGATCCCGCGTAGTCACCACCCTGGATATTCAGCATTTTTAACATGTCCTCTCTAGCACAGCATCCTAATCTAGTTCTACCTTTTTCTATATGAATCGGATCTCACAGTTGTGAACGACTCAGATTGAGCAGGTCTCATAATTTTACGTAAATTTTGGTCAGCCCACCTCGGGCATCACATCGAAATTTTTTTCACCCAGTGATGACAAGTATGGAGTTGTCATACGGTTTACTGAAGTTTCACTGCAAGTTTAATTTTATGTCCTCCACTATGGATTCCCATAATTGAATAGAAAATTCCCATGATGACCTTCGCAATTCCTATGTGTTTTGTACTCAACCCAGTTCAAACATTGATTACTGAGTATCCCCTGGCGACTTTTACAGTCCAAACACTATACTTTGTTCGCCTTGTGTACTGTCCTGAGGATCTAAGGCGCTATTGCCTACCGGTCTGTCCTTCATCTCCCCCCGTCACTTGTGCTGTTTCTATTGGTTGGTTTATAGGTAGTTAATTCACATGCATGCACAGTCAAAACACATTATTCTCTAATCTTAACCAACAGTTTGTTGACCATTGTACCCCTGGTTCATTCGACAACGATTACTATTACGTCCTCTGTAAACATGAATGACCATATGGTGAACATGAACTATCACCTTATACTACTCGTCAGTAGCCAGGCGGAAGCAAATTATTTTTATTACTTGAAGCAACCGGCGGAAAATGCAAGTAACGTTAAAGTGCACATGAACTTGATATTTGCTACAGTGGCTTCCCGGGATTACTGTTATGTGCAAATGAGTGTTTTTGTCTGAGGAAGTGTTGAAGACTATACCTCATGTGTTGATTTTCTAAACAAACAATCTTTGTGCTATCCGCTTGGCCCACAACAGCTAGTGCCAACAGCGGGATGTTAAGGATGAATATCCTGTGACAACAACCGTCTGAAAACGGGAGTTTCCGGAGCTTATTAAGGGATTTCAAGGACGTGCCTGAGGTGGTTGAAATCAGGACCAACCAAACAAACCTTGCGGCCTTGCAGATGCTTCTCAAGGCAGCATGAACGCGTTGCTGGAGACTAACCAAAGGAGCCCTGCGAAGTTGAAGTGGGCTGCTAAGAAGAAGGTGTTGGTCGCCGGGTTCAGCAGCACCTCCGACTGCCAAGAGACAGTGTGGTGGTTCATGGGCGCTTAGTTTGTACCAGGAGGCGACGCCTTCGTTTACGCCGTGTCACTGCGGGCAGCGTTGTTAAGAGCCCTGCCTCAGACGGACCAGGATCCAGAACAACGTATGTTGGTTGATCAGTTCTTGAATGGAATGCCACCAGCAGTCTGAGATTAGCTCGAAACTGTTCTGGTCGTACGTCCGATGTCGTGGAAGGAATCGGCTTATACGGCTCGATAATTGCCGACAGAAAACCCCCTGACAGTAAACGAGTTGAATTCACACTAACCAGGTGAACTGGGTGATCTTTGAAGCGCAATGGAAAAGTTGGCTCAGGGGTTGGCGCAGTGGTCAACACGGTTGCTTCATGAAAGCAAGGTTGGAGTTCAAGTTCAAGGATATGCGCTACTAACCAGCTGCTCTAATTAGAAAGAAGCTCGAATTAAGTGTTTCCTTTCGAAACAGGCTGAATGAACGACCGATTTTCATCAAAGATCACTTAAACAGTACCTACGGAGACAGTTATACCAATGGAGGATTTTCATTTTTTACGAAACTGGTTCCTAGACTAATGCAAAGTATTAGCTAGCCTGAACAAAAACAATGTAGTTTTCATGTAACAAAATTATCGGATCCATGCGGGTTAGGTGTTGCAAACCATCTGGGCCGGAGTTCTGTCCAAAAGTATGACATCACACTATACGGATGTAGTGGGGGACAGCGATCGCACTATGCTACTCACATCACTGCTATTCAGTAGTGGGTGTCAGAGCATAGATGTTGACATCGAAGTAATCGCAAGAAAAATACACAAATAAACATCAGAGTGCAGCATCGCATGAAGTGGTTATTGGAACGCACAGGAACGTAAAGGAACTGAGCATTGACACATGTGACAACCGCGACCGTCTGGGCCCAGTGCCGTATGCAGATGAGTGTTTTTGTTTGTTGGCTGGTTAAAACGCATAACCCACATGTTACTTTCGTGAACAAACAACCCTTGCGCAATCCGCGTACTTGGCTCACAACACGGATAGCATGGACGGTGCCTAGGTCTGATTCACTATCGTTGCGGGCTCACCTACATTTGTGTGACACTATTGCAAACTTTGTTTGGTTTCGATAGATAGATCAAATGAATGTGCAGAAGGAAATCTGCTGTTAGTCAAGAAAAACACAATGTATTAAAACAATCTACTCCCCTTTGCAAACGCTGGGAATCATATAGACAGATAAGTAGATAAAATGCGTCTTCGAAGTAACTACGCAGGACAAGCTTCAAGTTATCTTGCTCGCTCAGATAGCTGATTTATACTGTGGCTGTTTAGTTGCACGATGTTCGTGTACAGCCTTTTTCTGTCAAACTATGCGATGGCTTCCATTACTTAGATCAAGAATCTAAACCGGGGTTGACAAAAGTGGACATAAGCAACTGGCATCAGCTATCCTGTTCACAGCTCACGACACCTTCACTTGTGTACACACGGTAATTAAAGCAAGTTTATGAATTAACTGTCAACTTTACGTATGGATCGGTTGCATAACACCTGCTGACTATCGTTTAGTGTTTTATGGTCACCCGGAAAAAGAATTACATGAAAATCGTTTCACTGCATCAGTAACTCACTAACGCGACTACGGATTTCTACATCAATCGAAGTCTTGAGGAGAGTATTGGAGAGCTGTTGTTGCACTACTGACTAAGTGCAATGAACAGACACATAACTTGATCAAGCACACACAGGTTTGACAGTGCGACGATGTCCTTGGCGTTGATCCAGAGTGGAACAGAGCTAAGTGGACTGAGGAGCCACGATTCCGTTTAGATAAGTTGAACTGAGGAATACGCATGTGAGGACTCAAGGTTGGTCGGTTTAACGATTACATAAGTATACTTATATTACAACGTGATGACAGTTTGGCATATGTACGAGCCGCTATCTGGTCAACGGGCGAGGGTGAATAGGCATAGTAGAATGAACACCTGCGTTCCATATAGACCGCCAAATTCGATCCGTGATGGACTTCAGCTAAAAGTTCATTGACAATTCAATCAGTATGTGGAAGAGTGAACATGAACCCCACTCGTGTGAGTGTACACAGACACATCGTGTGCAAGCACCAACATGTCGGCTGGCCACACAAACCAATCAGACACAACAGCTATACACCATCAGTTTAGGCATATCCAGCGTAATATCGATCATTCTCTTTCTAGTATGGAACTACGTCAATATTTAGTGGAGATGGTTTGACCTTCATAAGCGAAAGGACGCGGAAAACTAATTAATTGATGTGCAGCATCCATGATGAACTTCCCTCCGTCATTTTTCTAAAACAGAGTGTAAACGACGGCACAGTGCTCTTCCACTCTCCGGAACAGCTTCCATCATAAGGCTGTCGCTTGGATACAGATGTGTCACAACGTTGACAGATGTTTTTATTCCCTGATTCAGGATTGTCAGTCCGGATGAGATCCAGCAGAAAAGATCGGCGGTGATAATTAGTTTGCTCAGATCTGGACGAAGTTGAACCAAACGTGTACTTAGTTCTCGTCACGTTACTAGGTCATGTGGAGTGGACCTATCGATGTCGAAGTAAGGGAATGTTTGAATAAATTTTTCTCGACCTCAGTTTCTGATTCTCTCGTCCTTCAAAGAATATGCTGACTGCCCCTGCAGTTAATCCGTTCAGTATGGAATGCTACAGCGCACAGATAAATTGACCGATTCCGTTTTGACATATAAACTGCCAGAATCCCTGTCAACTGGAGGAGGTGCTATTTTCTGAGGCATGAGTGTTGAGTATACTCTGAGTAGGAAATTTAGTCCACGTAAGGTTAATGGTCAATTCGCTTAACGTTGTCTTTGTTAGATGAGTTTCTATCCATTTACAATCAGTGTCTTTAATAATGAATATCATATGAATCATCAATAGACCTCATAAATTAGCAGTTTCTGATTCCAGTGTTGACACGGTCATCGGAATGAAGATATGGGCATCAGGGGTGTGAAATGTCTGGTTCCAACACAGTGAACACTGTTCTATCATTTACTCCATCCCTTTATCAATAAGTTACCATTACGTAGTTGCAAGTAAGTGCTTTCATTCGGATGTTGTTCATAAAGGTTTTTTGACATATTTTTGGTAAACCCTAATCCCAATTGGCTTCAACCACACTCTAGGTCCAATTCGCTTCGCTGCAAAAAAAATGATCAAGGTTATTTCCAGTCACCATCGTAGTTATCACCATAGACAACAATATATCAGTGGTTCACACTGATGCTTTACTGCCACACAACCACAAAGAAGAAAAAAGCAAACCATGTATAGGAAAAGAAGAAAAGGGGACGAGAAGGGACCTAGCTACTAAAAGTAGCTAGGTTTATATTCAAACATACAACATCAACGAGCCTACCTCTTGCAAACAAACAAAGGAACCGACAGCATGTTCACATCTTGGTGGGTACACCCTTGAGTTTAAGCGACTCTGAAAGTGTAGATCGATCCACCGAATCGAACGCACCTTTATAGTCGATCTACACACCCCCACTAAGGACGAAACCCTGCCTGTTCTTCCCTAATGTTTATCTCTCGAACTGCAGTGAGTCGACTGAACGATAGAATCTCATGCTTTGTAACTCGCAGTCTCATTCTGATCTTCAACCTGACAGAGAGTATTGGACAGTCATGATGACAGTCATGATCAAACTAATCACCTTAGTTAGACCATATCCGCGTTTCGCGGGATGATGTAGGGCTACGCTGATTGGCAACAGCACAGTGTTGTGCTTATACTATACTGGAAGATCCATGTACCCAAACGAAAAGTACCATCAGCTATCGGCGTTTCGTTAAGTTAGTCAGCTACCAATAGTTGAAGTTATAGTAGGCGATCAGAAATTCCATTGATCTCACCCCGAATTTGGTATAGTAGCAGGGAGTTATTTTGCTCAACGCTAAACAGAAATGATACGGAAAAAGATGAACTGCCATGGGAAATTTTAAGGAATGGCTATATGTAATTAGACGGTGTCTGATTCCTGTTGACTACCCCGTTGATCAGGGAACAGGAAAGTCAGTCGAGAGTGACAGAAGACCCCTACTGTATATTTGTCTAAAGGTGAGGACAGCAGGTGAAAATACACATTTGTCCGGGCTTCAGCGTTGACAAAAGAACTGTTCAGTCGGTTTAATGAAGAAGTTTTGGAAACCGTTGTGCCTAAGAAACCAGGTGGATTTCGGTTCAGTAGCAATAGTTGCCACTCGCCAGTTCCAGCAAAAAGTGGGATGAACACAACCAACAACCGTGTAAGCGCTCTGGATTTTGATGAGACGTATTGTGGTGGATTGTCAGGCCGGTGGTGCGAGTATTCAAACACTCGACGGAATACTATGATGAAACTCTACTCGACTCACCGCTTATCGAAACCCCGACAAAATAGGATTTATAACAACGGACCAATCCAAACGTCTCGTTGAAGATACTACATCAGGAGTGGACGAACAGCCTCAATGTTAGGCCGTCTGTTATTCGCTTATTTCTTTGTTACATATTGCACCAATTAACGTTCAGTTTGTGACTTTGTATGTGCTACTACGACCAGCCAATGAGTGACTATGGTTTCTTTAATACTGTTGTACATCCATAAACTTGGTCTCTTGTCTCATGTATAGGAACTGTCTACTGCAACCAGAACAAGGTCTTCTCCTTAGTACTTACGTGAGAGGTTTCAATCCCAGTATGATTTCTAGAGCCATTTGAAATCCCTAACTCCGAATATTACAAATACCACAACGCGGGAGGAAGGCATGTGCACAAACTCTCAACGATCGGAGGGTGGACAACAGGGGCAATCGGATGAGTCATTGCTCAACCGAATTGGACCAACGGGCGAGACATGACAGGCAAAATAGGATGGAAGACCCGATCGGGAGCACGATTGTTCCAACACTCGGAGGAATATCTCGATACGATCGTAGGATACAATCAGACCCCACAGTGAGTAGATGGAGGACAACACGAGCGACCAAACGAGCCATCGCTCAACGAAATCGGACCAACGGACGAAGATTGGCAGGCGGAAAAACCCCGGATAGAAGGCGCCAATCACACACGTAAATCGAGCAGGAGTGCACAAGACGTATGAGCGGAAACCGGGGGTTGTTGTAGACTGAAATTGTGATTCAAAATCGTGAGCGGGCATGTGACATGGTAACTAGCGTGTTGGACAATAAAGATTGTGCTTTACTGGACGCCTTTCCGTTACAGTATGTTTCCGTGAGAGGTGGACAACGTTGGCCATGCTCAGCTAGAAAATCATGCGCTCAATCGTTTGAATCGACCTTTAACGATTCTGGTGTTACCACTGGTGTAAAACAGATTTGTAAGTCAGCTTCAAACCTATTGAGTATATACTTGACCGTAGAACTAGCGGTTGCCCTTCGGAACTCTGAGGACGGTGTTCATATGGAACTCCATATTGATGGTCGTCTGCTGTACACCTGATTTTTCTGTACCCAAAGCCAATTACGTGATCGAATCGGCTGCATGCTATTATTTGCACACCACACTGAGCTATATGCACACAGCGCAGAAAAACCTAAACGAATGACTGAATGTAAAGGTGTACATTGCAGGGTGTCGCGTACTGAGCTACCCAGTCGAGAGTGAATCAGAACAGGAATCTGAGCGACACAATCTATTGGAAAAAAGCACAATTTTATGGAGGAACAACAGTATTTATGATTGATATTAAGGGACAAGCGTCCTCACATTTGATTGCCCAGTTTGTTGTCGTTTTAGTGCACGGCGCACCAAGTCGTTTTCCTCAGGTACGACTTAACCAGACGCGAAATTCAAAAGGCCGCTGAGAGAAGAGACTGAATATTTATTGCACGAAATATACAGATGGTCTCTTACTGCGCTAGAAATGGCACCGACACGTAAGTTAGCTAGAGAGGCTAGAGACCGGCCGTCGACAAGCGATTAAACCGGAGGTGTGTGAGACACGTGTGCGTTCGGGTTCGCGCCGTAGTCACATGACATGCAGACAAACAATCGGATAACATGCATCATGCGATCTTTCTTAATAGCCTAGGTACAATATGTAATTATGAGTTTTAGAACTATTTAACACATCATACTGCAGGCAGGTCAGTGAAATCTCCAGGTCGCTACACTGTGTTGTTCCATGACCTCGCATCTCGTAACTCGATTGTTTGAAACGGATGTGCATTTAACAGTCAGTCGCCGTCCATGATTGGTTGACGCCAGCTTGACTGTAATTCCGTCTGCAGCAGCTTGTGCGCGAACACTGACTGACTGAATCTCCATTAATCACGAAATCGTTCCAGGTCAAACTCATTACAGACGGTGGGTGGGCTACGTAGAACGAACTAGAGTCTAACACTAATAACTTATAACAACAAGGTATATGGGGTAAGAATAGACGTGATCGTGGAAATGATTAGAAACCGATAAACAAGGGAGGGCTCACGACCAAAACAAAATAATGTCCAGGTCGATCAAAATAGTGTCGTGATGCTAGTTCCTAGGTTCGTACTCTCATAGTCTTCCCCAACCTTCTGTTAACACGAATCGGAAGTCACAGTGAACGTGTAAGCAAACTATTTATTTACTTACACACCGTTTACAAGCGAACTTCAACTCAACGATTAAAGGCGCTAGGAAGCTGGACGTGAGAGAACCTTAAGCACAACTGCACTGCAGCCGCCAGAGAGGACGAATATCGACGGAGATTCCAGACGACCTTCAGAATCCAAACAAGCGTCAGCCTGGTTGGACGGCACTCCAAACGGCGATAGTTAAACTATTTTCCTCCTAATGGATGCAACCTAAAGTAGTAGAGATGGCGCGGATTCATTATACAGTCACGAGTAAAACTGCGACACATACGCCAACACACTAACATTGATGTTAGTGGTTTGTAGTAAATTTGAATTCACAAGGTAACGTGAACAGGCATGGTGGTACTGGTAAGGCAACTCTCGTCATAGGGAGTTCAGGATTTTTAGGTGACGTCGAAGGTGATCTCACTACAGTAGAGATAAAAAAAATACCCAGGTGCAACGTTGAAAAAAAACAGAATCACGCTGATGCGATGTGGAGGAGCTATATCCGTTGGCTTGGCGCACTGTTGAAGTGTTCATCGTCCGAGACGTGACGTCGGTAGTTGTGTTGTGTGACTCGTCCGCGGGCTTTGACAAGTGCATTTCTGGCTGGGACATGCTTGTGCGGTACGTCTCATAATTATTTATACGCAGTCGAAATTCGGAGTCCAAACTGAAAGATCGACCTATGCGACACGCTGGAGTATTTGGTTTTTTTTCCCATTCTCACCGGAGCCACTTAGTTTTGTGTTTGGTGAGACAATTATCACGATATCACAGTCGGTTGGGGAAATGTATTCCTACTTCATCTACTTGCACTCACTGACGTAGGCTAGATCACAGCCCAGTGCTGCCTAGCAAGCTCCAAAACGTGCATGCAAACAGACAGGTGTTATCGATCGTGGACGGTAGTGTCCGAAACACTGGGACGAGGGGGGCGAGCGATTGGACTGGAAATGTCCGTACACTTCCCCCCCCCCCAAACAACCAGCTACCCTGGCTGTGCTTTCAGCGGTGTGTCGTGTCCGTACCTTCACTCGACACGGCTAACAGGCCTGTTTGTTCGTCTGTGCTCCGGTGAGAATTTAAAAAAAACACTCGACGTGTCGCACACGCCCGAACCATGACTGTTGATTAGGTTGGATCTTTCGATTTGGGCGCCGAATTTCGAGGCTCGGTACATAGTTGTGGGACGTAGTGTGATTTGTGCCAGTTTCATTGAGGCTGAACACTTCATAGTAAAGACAAGATTTCTGCCTACGGAAAAACGTTTACGAGCTCCTAGATAAACTATCGATTCGCCAAACAGTACACGTTGTCCACAGTCAGTCTTATTAACGAAGACGATATGGGAATGATCGACCGCGGTTCAGTGGACCAAACATCCAAAAAGGAATTTCTGTGGAGTTAACCACTGACGACGCAATGGAGGTACATCAGCTAAACATCGGCGTACCAGTTAATGTTATACCATCGAGTTCGGTCAGTCAGACCAAGTTAATAGAATGCGGAAGATGTGAACTGATACGATGATAGACCTTAAAAGAGTGACAACTTTCATTTTACCGATTCGAAGAATGGGTAACATTATGGACTTTACATATTCGTTGTTAATCCTGATGTTACTGGGTGTAATTGTAGCTAACCAATGTGAATCTATGAATGAGTTTGGCCGATTCCAATGTTTCTGACCTGGGTTTTTGACTGGACTCCCGGTCGTGCTGTAGCGAAAAGAGGCCCAATAAACCACAATCGTTATTGTCCAACTCGCTGGTTGCCTTGCTATGCGTGCGCTCGCGTTTATGAATCGCAATTCGGGTCAACAACACCCCCCACCACCACCCGTTTCCGCCCACGTGTCGTTTGCACTTTTGCTCGGTTTATGTGTGTGACCGACGGCTTTTTATCGGAGGGGGGGTTTCGCCTGCCATTCTTCGTCCGTTGATCCGATTTGGTTGGCGATGGCTCGTCTGGTCGTCCGTGTTGTCCTCCATCTACTCACTGTGGGGTTTGATCGTATTCTACGACCGTATCGAGATATTCCTCCTAGTATTGGAATAATCGTGCTCCCGATCGGGTCGTCCATCCTATTTTGCCCTCCATGTCTCGCCCGTTAGTCCGATCCAGCTGATCAATGATTCACCCGGTCGCCCATACTATCCCTGATCCGCACGCTGTAAGCTTTTGGACGTAGTGTAGTGGATTATCAGGACGGAGGTGCGAGTATTCAAACACGCGGCGGAAAACCTCAACGCGGGAGGAAGGCATGTGCACAAACTCTCAACGATCGGAGGGTGGACAACAGGGGCAATCGGATGAGTCATTGCTCAACCGAATTGGACCAACGGGCGAGACATGACAGGCAAAATAGGATGGAAGACCCGATCGGGAGCACGATTGTTCCAACACTCGGAGGAATATCTCGATACGATCGTAGGATACAATCAGACCCCACAGTGAGTAGATGGAGGACAACACGAGCGACCAAACGAGCCATCGCTCAACGAAATCGGACCAACGGACGAAGATTGGCAGGCGGAAAAACCCCGGATAGAAGGCGCCAATCACACACGTAAATCGAGCAGGAGTGCACAAGACGTATGAGCGGAAACCGGGGGTTGTTGTAGACTGAAATTGTGATTCAAAATCGTGAGCGGGCATGTGACATGGTAACTAGCGTGTTGGACAATAAAGATTGTGCTTTACTGGACGTCTTTTTGTTACAGTAGCTCCCTCGCGTTGAGGTGTTCCGTCGAGTGTTGGAATACTCGCACCTCCGATTTGATAATTCACCACAGAATATCATGAGTCGTCAGTTTGTATGTGCATAACGATACCGTTCCCGTTACGTCTCCATTACGAGAGATTTCGTCGGCTATACGTGATGAGTGAGTGGCAGCATAAAACAGATTAGGTCAGATAAACGCAACTGCTCCCGGTGTAATAACCGCTAGATTAGGTCAGTCAAATTGTCATAACTTTAAAAATGCCAGACGACATCCGCCTGTGTAAAAACCGTCAGCTGCCAGGATAAGGTGTCTCAACGAAGGTACTAATCATCGACGGTATTTGACCGGAACGGTGCGAAGCCCGATTTTTTGAAAACGTGCCTCTATCTTCAACTTTTTGGTACGTCAAAGTAGATTGACAGTCCAGCTTTCGGTTATATTTGGAGATCCTTTCAAAATTTTTGGTCGGTGAAGTTTGCCGTTCGGACTGATAGTGTTCAGAGAGCAGTTAAGAATTCCTTTGATCCAGACCCTCACTAACTTAGACGGAGACAGGTGACAGGTGGTGATGTAAGTTTTGGAAAGAATATTGAGGATTATTACAATGAATCAACGTTGTGTAAACTGCAGAATTCCCATGTCGCGTCACAAATAGGTGCATCGAGATAAAAGAGACCACCTTCCCAGGGCATTTGCTAACGACAAAACAGTCGAAAATGGACCCCAAAAAGACAAGGAATTTCGTCATGATTCCACCTTCTGAAATTTTGTAAAAACATTGTCTCGAACGAATAATACGGTCAATTAATTGGACCGATTCCTTACCACATCAGACATTTCCCCCAACACGTTCACTGACGAAGGAGTGTAGCTTGCTGGGTTACCAAATCGAGAAAAATCATAACAGAGATCTGTGAGATACTAAGCGATCGCAAGTTATTGGAAAAACAACACCCTTTTTGAGGAGGAACAAAATCACTTACGATGGCTATTGCGGATACAAGTCTTCTTGCGTTCTGACTGACGCGTTCGCTGCTACGTTCAGGTGGCCTTGTATTGAGGAACTCTTTTGCTTTAGTCTGGTGTAAGGTGCAATTGAGACTAGCAAACGCGCATGGAGTGAGTATGAATTATGTAGAAGAGCATGCTGTCGTGTTGTTAGCGCCATCTTAGTTATCGTTTGTGCAATTCCTGTGTATGGCTTATTGGGCCTGTGTCTCATGTTTGTGTTGTTTCCTTTTACATAACTGTCGCTAGAACTCCTACTTCGGAAGAACACTTTTCCCCGGTGTCTTCACTTTGCCCAAATTTGGTCCGCAAGGGTAACCGACAATCAGAGTAAAAGTGGCCGTCTTGCATGTTACACTGACACGCACTCAAACAACTCGTTTTCACCTTCACTTCATAGAAACAAATCCGACGCAGCCTGTGCATTAGTTCTGAGTGAGTGAGCATTCTTCAATCTGGAAACCACTCCGATCCAATATCACTACAGTGGGTACCACGGAAAAGAACAGGGTAGCAGTTGGCGTTCAACGATACGACGAACTATTATCGAGGGTTTTAAATTGAACTCATGAAATCTATCGCTATCTCTGGTTCCTTTGTATGAAAGCAGTGAAACCGAACAGGAAGCGGTAGTAATGAAAAACGGACGACCATTAGATAATATCATAGTATTTTTTTCTTAAAAAAGGTCGGATTGGACAAACTCATTCGTACGAGGTCAGCCAATGATTCGTGAAAGAATAGGACCAATCAAAGTTGGTCAATCGAGCAAACTGATGTCAGCGAAGTGACGAATCAGGATGGCATTTAGTTGCAGAATCAGCTTTTCTTATAAACTACACCTGAGCAAAACTTGTTTAAGCGTGCTCCATGTTAAAACAAACAAGTAGTAAGTCCAGCCAACCAATAGAAATGATGAAATATCTGGTCTAATTGGATTTCCGCGTTCTATTACTGTTTCTTGTCTACAAAATAACCCATGGAAAATCAATAAAATTGGGACCGCTTAGTGACACAAATGCTGATTCTTGTTTTCGCATCCAAAAGTAGTAAGTTTTTAACACGACATCTGAAGAGAAGAAGAAAACAGCTGTTTACAAAGCCTGAGCATTTTTGTTGGTCATGGATGATGAGTGAGTGGTAGCATAAGACTGATTAGGTCAGACAAACTCAACTGCTCCCCCGTAGCATAACCGCTAGACAAGGTCAGTCAGCTTGTCATAATTTTGAAAAGAAAAACAAATGATACCCGTCTTTGTATAAATCACAAACCGCCAGATAAGATGTCTCAACGAAGGTATACGACGAAACCACAGGCCTGGCGTTTTTTTGTTGCATTGGATCCTAATCGATAGACTTTTATTTTGCCTCGTACACATCTACTTGATAGTCCTTTCCTTTCGCTTTCATTTATTCTCCGAGAGTGGACCTCTTAGGAGACTGCGGTCAACACATTTTAACATCCAAATCAGTTCGCCCATCTGTGCAGACTCAGATTCACTTACAAATAAACTAGAACTGTTCTTTTTGCAAACTGTGTTGCACTACTTATCGTGTTGGACATGAGAATAGTTGGCTATGTCCTTCCTTGGAACATGACGACATGTAGTCCATTCAGCATTCTCAATTTACTAGAACACATCACATACGTTGTTGCATGCTTGTGCTGTCCGAGATGACTTCTGGAGAGCACTAGTCCTATATAAAGATATGAACGCGAATAGTCAGTTCAAAATGTACCCACTGAATATCTCACCAGAGGCAATCCTGATCTATGTGGAACAGGAGCACGAGACGCGTGCACCAAAAAGTGTATTGCTAATTCGAATCAATTCAAACAAGTGGTGTTCATTCTGTACCAGGACAACTGATTTAGACTGTATACAAAAATAAGGCGAAATATGAAAATATATACAATACCCTATAAGTCTGTCTGTGGTAACCGATGTAGTTCCCGTTCGGTTACCAATCTCAGAGGTTCTGTCGGCCATTTGTGATGAGTAGCGTGCGGAATTACACCGACTTGATTGAATTGACATGAATACTCTGCTGCGATCAAGTTGATCAACTAGGCTGCCATAACTTTGAAGGTCACACAATATCTATCTACATTTAGAAGCCATTTCAGACATTTCCGTTGATTACGTTTGCCGTTCAAACCGAAAGTGCCCAGCGGGTTTTTTTCAAAAACCTATTTCTCCATACCCTTCACAAATTGAATGGTGTCACATGTACCCTGAATGACGTGTTAATTTTTTGTAAAAGCTATAAGGGATTATGATTAAAACCTGCAGATATTTCTATAGTGTTTATTCAATCATACGAGAAACTGAGGTTTCGATGAAAACTGGTTACCTCTCATGGGCATCCCCTAATGTCAGGCGGACTCAATACAGACCTCGAGAGGATAAATAGATATTATCACGTTACCATTTCATGAAGATATCACGACTGAATGGTATAGTCATTAAACTGAGTTGATTTCTTCCTAACCTATCCACATGTTTACCCATAAATGAGTATCATGGAAGTGAAAAGAAGAACAATAGACAATATTCAATAGGATAAAATGAGTTGTTACTGAGTTGTATGCTATACAAACCAATAGATTGCAGTATGTACCTGATGAGATGCAGCGAAATGGGCACGAGAAATACACTGTGTAAAATAAACTGTTTCTGACTTCTCTGTCGAGGAATAAATAACATGGTTATATGTCATTTCACGTAGAAACCTTAAGTGCACAAAATCAGTGGGCAAAATAATGTTTGACAATGAACGCATACAACACACAGTCAACACAGTCGACAATACATTTGGCAATACATTGATCCGACTGACAGTAGGTTCATTATCCAGGGCAGCGCCGCAGTTTGTCAGGGTGTGTTCCTCGTGCAAATAGACGTGTACACATACGAACACCCGAGGAACGGCGGGCAGTCAGTGTGGTAGGCGACAAAGGAGGAAAACCGTGTGCGACGTGGCACTGGATTCAGGCTAGTTTGATCAGAGCCTATGCCGTCTGCTGTAACGGATCCCAGTGGCCTGGTTCAATGTTTGTTTTTAATTCGCCCAGAACTGAGCGCACGCTATGAAGTACGACACTCTATTCGTGAAAGCGTCAGTTACCATCCTGGTTGTGTTCTGTGGACGACCAGTGCCTGTCACACTGTCAAGTGTAAATTTCACACAGCGAGTTATTAAGTAGAGGACGTATTGGCTATATATAAATAACTACGACCTAACATTAACTACCTATAACAAAAGAAAGGTACATAGTTCAGAATTCATGTATATAGTCAAAATAAGCACAGCAACGGGAATGACTGAAAACGGAGAAACAAGGGAGACTCACATACAACATAAAATAATGTCCGGGTTGATGAAAATATGTGTAATAGTAGACAAGCGTACGGGATGTGTTGATAATGTTGAAGAGGCAGGATCACACTGATGCAATGTGAAGCTGTGGGGCTGTGGTTTAGCTCACGTCCTCCTGTCCGTTGATTTGGCACGTTGCTGAAGTGTTCACCGTCTGAGACACGCCTTTGGCAGTTGTGTTGTGCTACACGTCTACGAGCCTTGTCACGTGCATCTCTGGGTGTCAGCCTTTGTCGGTTAACGTGCATGAAGATGGCCCCAGTAGGTACACGGGTACGTCGTATATGCGGCATTGATAGGCATCATGGTGATAGAAAAGAGCTCGCTGTCTGCGGGGTTAGTGGAAGTGGGCAACGCTTAGCCGACAATGTGCGTTCAGACCGGACCGCGACTGTCGGATCATGTGCTAGCCTGTGAAGCACGTGATGTCAGTCTATGGCTTAGGGCGTTGGCAGGTGTATGGGTTCATGGTTGATACATTGTGTGGACCGGATACTGAACGAGTGAATGGCTAGGACTGAGTTATCCGGTTTGGTGCACAGCAAGGGTCGCTACAGGGTTAACTATTGTATGTTGGTCAATTGGTGACAGTCTCAATGATAGAATTGATAGACGTCGATGCCGCAGTGTCGGCTGAGCTGAATAATTCAGGTTTGCGTTTGCGAACAACGTGAAGTGAATTCAGGCGCCGTCATCCAAAGAAGCGGAAGCCGATAGCTATGACATTATTGCTTTTAAAGTAGCGGTTGTTTCAAACTGGGGAATCTAACAACAGCATCTCAGAACATCCTGATTGAACAAGTCAAAGACTCCATCAGTGTATGGTGCGGTGAATTCACAAATGCAGAGAGAAAAAAAAGGCGCAGTTTTGAGCAACTGTTCTACTAGTGTCGTTTCTTCAAGAGCGCAAAGCCTTTTTCTTAAGAGCCACGCAATTTGGTTTACCAACCTCTTTTCCTAATCTATTCAGTTAGGCCATGACAGTTGAGTAATTGGAAGATTATACAAGCTGATCAAACATAAGCGCACACTCGTTTCCAGCACGGTATACATTGAGTTGATTTATATAGGACATATGTTGGTTATGATACAATTCTAAAGATCGAGCACCTCTCCGTTTCTGCCACGTAACTTTCTGTGTAGTCACGAAATAAGATGTATGATGGGGTGAACTGACAGATGTTCTAACTGAGTGACGTCATCGACATACATTAGACACAGCAAAATGGAAGTAGTTACTTCAACTGGATTACATCTGTTTTCCTCCACCGCCTCAGTACGCTCTATCTATCTTGGTCCATTGACGATTGCTAATTCGTTCAGTTTTGGGACATCTAGAATTATTTCAAACAGAGATCAAGTTGATATTGACACATACTAAGGTAGAGATAGTATAATTTAACCGCAAGAGTGTTCTATGTACATATTCGTCTTGCACATGTGAACAGCTCATTTACGAGTGTTGTGAGTCAAGAATGCGGATAACGCAAAGGTTGTCTATTCAGGAAACCAACATATGGATTGTGCGCTTCAACATGACTACAAAAATAAACACTCATCTGCGTACGACACTGGTCCTAGAACGTCACAGTTGTTACAGACGCCAATGCTCTATTCCTCAACGCACCAAGAACAATTTCATGTCACGCTGCATCCCAATGCTTCTTTTTGTACTTTTCTCGCAGCTACTTCAATGTCAAAGTCCATGCTTTTGTCTTACTACAAAACAGTAGTGGTGTGAGTAGTATAGTTCTATCGCTCGTCCTCACTACAATAGTATGCTAGGCTAGCAACCGAATACTGAAACCACTAACCCAAGATGCCAACAACACCATTATTTCCAACAACCGTTTATGGTTTTATGTTTGACTAGTGTGAATTACTAAATAAACGAACTACACTCTTCACTATCTCTTCTGCTACTGACGTTCATAGTGTAGATAACCACTGCATTCCATTCAGAGAACCAGTTTCAGACTATCTTCGCTTTAAACACATTAATGTCACAGCTATCGGTCACTGGTTCTTTGCGCAGCAGCACTTGAATTCATCACACGTATTTCTCAAACACAAGTATGGGGAATTCAGCGAATTATCGATGTTTATCAGTTCCAATATCGAGAAACTGTTACCATTCTATCAACATGCAGAATCAACTTAGTTGTATAACACTTAAACTCGATAACAAAACAAGCCATACTCGGTCGGAAAACATACAGGCAGATTGTTCCCTGAAGATATCACTTGTAGATTGTTGCAATACAAACCATAAACCAGGTTCTGGGTGGAGTAAACAGGATTATCCAGCCGGGTCGTTGCGATTCGTCACAGCATACGGCATGGGCTGTGATCAAACTAGCCTGAATCCAGTGCCACGTCCCACACAGGTTTCTTTCTTTTTCACCTACCACACTGACTGACCGCCGTTCCTCGGGTGTTCGTATGGGTACACGTCTATTTGGACGGTGAACACTCATCTTGGAAAATTGACTGCAACACTGCCCTATTGCCCCGCTGGATAACACCAATGACTTGCTCAAGCCCATTTAGTGAATACACAAGTAACAGACGAATTTGAGGCTAGTTAACAATCAGCGAGTTGCTAATTGTGTAGCAAAAAGTCGTTCAAGAAAGTGCTGTCTTTATTGTCCAACTCACACATTTTCACGCCACGCGCGTGATCGCGTTTAAGAACCGGAATTCCAATCCACAAGGTAGCGACGGTTTCCACTTACACGCCGTGTTCATATCTGCTTGGTTTCGTGTGTGTGGCTGACGATTTCGGTCGAGGGTCTTTTACTCGTCATTCCTCGTCTGTTGGTTCGATTTCGTTGAGCGATGGATCGTTCAGTTATCCGTGTTGTCCGCACTCCACTTTCTTGGAACTTTGGTCATATCTCGCCACCGTGTCTTGATAATGTACCGAGTGTTGGAATAATCGTGCCTCCGATATGGTCATCCATCACACTCGTTCCTCGTTTAAGAAACTTGTTACGATTGTGCCACAGAGATTTTCCACCGAGATATTCCACCACCCAATAGGCGCGCCTGCGATTTGGTCACGCATCCCAGCTGGGTAGAAAAACTGTTCAGTGGGCCCACGGGTAGCAGGAAATTATTTCTGAGAACGGGAAAAACCAACACAAAACCGTCCGAAAGCAAGAGCACGGAACAAATATACAGTATGAGTATCAGTTAGGTGAATTAGGGACAACTATCTTACACAAAAAGTACACGTTCGTCAATAGCAAGATTATTGTTTTGATCAAACAAAAAAGATAACTTTAACGCTATGGGTTGAATGTTGGAACTGGGAAAACAGAAAGCATATAACTGTTCAAAAAGGTGGGACCGGTGACTACCAAAGTCTAAATAATCTGTGTCCAATACATCAACAACTTCAGTCTACAAACAATCACCAAAGATTTCAACACAATCGACAGGATGTACTATGGCGTGAACCATCCACATAGTAGACATCACAGTAACAGGGACACAGGGACCACTTGTAACAAGTGGTTGAAACAACTGGAAATTGACTACCACATATGAAAACACTGTCAAAAAGTTAACCTTTTTTCTCAATCTACCGAGATCAATTCATCCACGAAGACTGTTCAAAATTCAGAGGAGAAAGGATTGGTATCCCAAGGACGTTTCAACGGAAAATACTGAACTGTGTCCATGTAATACATAGAGGATTTAGTTGGTGGATTCGGAGAGCTTAAAACATCTAAAGACATTAGGTGTTAATTTCCATAAAAGTTTACATATAAACATATACTACTGCAGTGGAGTTGAGCGATCGTATTATACTACTCATACCGCGGCTATTCAGTAGCAGGACCACAGCATATACTGTGACATCGTACAAGCCACAAGAAGACTGCAGGAAGGATCATCAAAGTGCCGCATCGCCCATAACGGTCCCTGTTACTTAAAAGAACTGAGCATTGACATCTGTGGCAGCCGAGACTGTCTGAGGCCGAATACCGCGTGCAAATGAGTGGTTTTGTGACAGGTCTGGTTTAAATGCTTAACCCATGTATTGCTTTGTCGAATAAACAACGCTTGTACCATCCGCGTTCTGGGATCACAACACTACGTATGAAAATGTTGACACAAAGCGATCGAAGAAAATAATATTAGTGCATCTGAGCGTTCAAAAATCTTTAGAAAATAATCTGTGCGGATATTTGTACACGCGACAAAAACCAGTACGCAGTCAGAAACACGTATTCCAACAAATATCGCTAGCTGGAGGAGCTGAGCTTGATTAGATCCAACACACTGTTGGGATAATGCCACAGTCAACCCAAAAATGTTCTTTTTTCTTCACCACCATATGAGCCTCCGCTTGAACATTATAAATACGGTGGAGTTTTCCAGTGTAATCGAACACGTTTTGGTTGAGATCAAATATACCCTTGGCTGGAGGTTTCCTGTCTTCCTGTCTTCTTCAATTGCCGTAGTACGTGCGTCGTCGTATAGGGCGTGATAACGCAGATCGTTAGTGCAACCGTCGTAGCCAAGCCTGGTTATAGTGAACGCCGGGCGTTAGTAATTTTTCATCAGTTGTCAATCCACGCGGTTCATAACACATATATGTGTTTGCTCCAAGACTAATTAACATGATATGGAATAGACCATAGACCATGTGCACTGAATTCAAAACGTGTTAGAGGATGTGTGGGGATTCGAGTAAATTACAAACAGCACACAATACGCAGTCAGGTGACAAGACCAACGTAACGGTCAAAGTGGCAAATCGACTAGTACGATTCGAATATTCTCTGTATTTTCATGCCATTCGAGTAACCGAGTAGTTTTGTTAAAATTGTGCTCTCAGTTCTCAGTTTGAGAGAAGAACCCCTAAGTACCTGCCGATAGTAGGAGGTTTTCTGTAACCAAAAACCTCGAATGCAAATAAAGTGCATAAAATGATAGATGGTAGACCAAAAAATAAACCACAACAAAGGAGCTCTTGATTCACCGGTCCAAAGGATGAACAATAGAGCACGGTACAGAATGCTTCGTGTAACTTCTGATGATGAACGGAGGAACCATTTAACTGGAGGCTGTGGTTACTGGTTGCATGAGGTGTAAAACGGATAAGTGATATAAGGAATGAATCGAGCATAGTCGAGAAAGCATGTATCATAGGGAACAGAAAACTGTCCCAGATAGGTTTGAATGCTAACAAGAACCAGGAGTGGGCTGTGCTAAGGGGAAAAAATGGAGACATTTAAAAATGGGAGTAGATGGATTTCTCAATGCGAGGTTGATAAAGAAAGTGAGGAAGTCAGCTATTCCAGAAAACCGATTTGTCAATGAAGTGACCAATCAGAATAATACACAAACGCAATTCCGGAGCTGTTTGTAATGAGCACGTATGGGAAGCAAACTGTTTAAATGTGTGATTCAGTCAAACAAACAAGGAACAAGTAGAATTACAGCAATCAGTAAAAAGCCGGAGTTTTGAAACTAACAGAATATCTTCGTTTTCATACTGTCTATTGTCTACCACGTACTAAATGAACGCTTAACAAAATCAAAGGTGTTAAGTCTCCAGTCTTGTATTGTTTGTTTTTTAATTTTATGAAATAGCCAGATTTTAACAACAGTTTATACTACTATGATAACTAAAGCTGCATTCGAAGTCGATACAGATAGGTTAATTACTTCCATCGAGACTGAAGCATTACATTCACATGTGCGATTTGCATTGACAAAACAACTATGGATGGTTGGAAGCAACTAGTAAGCAAACGATTGTGAACCACGTTGATAGGAATGCTTCCACGAATTTAATCTTGGATCGCATGTTGCGCAATGGCTCAGCCAAAGCTAGTTCTGCTTTCGCTTGCTTTGAAAGACACGTCCGGAAGTACCACAGTTTGAAGAAGGTAATCAGACAACCTTTCCGTCTAACCATGGTGCTGTTTACGTTGCTCCACAGCAATAAAACCTACCTGATACATCAATAACGAGATAAAACATTAACATGGTATGACAGCTTGTGTATCTCGATGAATTGTTGGGCTAAACTGGACGGTGTGGTGATCACACAAATAGAGTCAGTCATAACGGACTGACCACACGGTAGAGTGCTAATGAACTACAGTCTTCTCATCTTCTATGCCGAGAATGAAAAAAAAGCTGACGTTTTTTTAGGAAAAAGTACTAGTCCCGGCACACCATCAACTACCTCCTGTTTTGCAGTACAAACCTTTGAGCTAAAGGCTATAGTTTGGAACCCTAATCGTTCTCCTGTCTGGATATGAGCGTCTTTGCAGTAAATCAGCCCACATACTACCATAAATATTCATAACATGATCACTCCCATACTGTAATTGTCATGCCACATTATAAACCGGGCCGCCTAAGTTGCTACATACAGTAGGATAAATAGCCTATCCAATTTAGTCCTCAGAAGTCTTCCGGCCCTTATTTCCTGAAATCATAGTAAGACTGCCCCTGACAGACACGGAAATAGGAGTGTTTGAATGTCAGTGTCTGATGCATTTGAGAAACTAGAATCCAGGAAGGTAAACAACGAATCGAACCAACAACATCAGCTCTATTTGTCAGATACTGGCTGTACACTTCGGATGACTCCACAGCCACCGATATTGGTCATATTAGAATATGTATGTTCCTCATGACGATGGCCGCAGCCATAATGGTAGGTTAAATCCCCACTAACAGTATACTCTGTGCCGTGCATTTGACAAGTGTAGCGAGGATGAACGACCATACCATACTGTTCGTCAGCACTTAGGCGGAAGTTTTTATCTGGGTATTGAGATAACCGGCGGGAATACAAGAAGGAATGCTGGAATGCACTTTGACAAGAAATAGTGTTTCCTGTGCATGAACTTGGCACTGACAACCGTGGCATCCCGGGATTAGTGTTATGTCCAACTAAGTGCTTGAGTTTGTGTTGAAGCATACACTTGGTGTTGATTTTCTGAATAAACAATCCTTGTACCACTCGCATTTTTGGTTCACAACACAAGTATTGTTGAGGCCAGCTGCAAACACCAAAACTCTGGGAACCTTTTAATTTGGCTGCTTATGCTCCATCTGATTACAATGAGTTTGATGTCAAGATCCCATTTACCTTGGATCTGGCTGTTTTCCTTAGGTCGACACATGGATGTGATATCGTCATTCTGACCAGTGACATGGACTCCTAGGTCAGCCGTCTCGTTTAGATGACAGGTTTGGGCTGGCTTCATTTTTGAGATAGTTGTGTGATGACTACTGCAACTGTGCGTCGAGCACAAGCTATTTTAAGTCAGTACTAGGCATCATGCACTTCACTGTTATGCTTGAAATCTTGTTTCTTCAAACCAGACCTAGGCTCAGATAGGGCGAAAAGCTGTCAGTCATAGGTTATGTGGTTCACTTCAGGACAATCGTTCGCATTGGAGCACAGACTTGGACTCATATCTTACGTTCATATGTTGTCATTTAGTTCTTCTATTTGCTTACCAAGACTCCACCAATCACGACGACTGACTGATGAAAAACTGGCTAGGCTGTCGGTAAACCATAAATATTAAACTAGCGTAGAATGCAAACTTATCAATCCAAACCGTGAAGATCCGAAGAGCTGCTGGACCCAAATCTTACAAACTATTCATGAAATAGATACTATACTATGCCGTACAGTGGTTCGTGGTTTAAACAAACATTGAATTTCAAAGAAATCCATGGGGTTGTTAAACATCAGACAGAACGTTCCTGCTGACAGTTCTTATAAATAATTTAGGGGAGATATTCGCAAGAAGCTGAAGCGTCGTCTGATCGCCCATCGTGAGGCTTGGCTAATGGAAGAAATAACAGAAACAGAAGGTGTTTTGGGTTCAGCGACTACTAACAGACTTTTAAAGTATCCGTGCAACTGATTCAAGGCGTCCATTTATCAGTAAAGCAATCGGCAAGATAGACGGTATGTTCGTCCATAAGTTCAGAATGGTGAACTTCGAGTAGTTAATCGTCCCCTTCATTACGTGCTCAACAGGTGGACCCAAAACCGGCAACATCGCTCACCAAAAGAATGAGTCAGAATTAGGCCACAAGGCTCTAAATTTATGGGGCGCAACAATTACCATACATGACGGACAAGACGCGCAGCAAATCACATGGCAGTCGGCAGCAAAGGGAATCAAATAAAACGACCATATATGGCAATCGGAGCGTTAGAACAAGTCACGTTACACAGGTATCAAAAATCAAACACAAAAAAACAGTCCAGATAACGCACAGGAGTCCGCCCGCACGTCTGTCATCTGACTGGCTGAGTAGAACCATACCATCATCCACGACCTTACCATCCGGGCTGGGTCGGTCGATCCATATGAGGTGATGCGTCCTATCTGCTTCGCTAATAGAGGCACCTCCTAACATTGAGGGTCAATTTAGGAGGTCCAGCGCTGTGTTGCAGCAGCAAACATGCAAAGTAGCACTCTAGTCTGCAGACTTAAGATCACCCATTGAGACTGAGTTGCGCAGTTGTCTTTCGGTTTTCAAAAGTAATAGGGCAGCTGGTCCGAATGATCTTGAGCAGGCACTTTTCAAAGTAGGTGGGGCGTGTTAATAGAGGAATTCACTCAGTGTGTGGACAACGGAAACCATCCTTCTGTGCTGGGGTCACCCGATACTAGTTTCCATATTCAAGAAAGGTTTCAGGGGGCGTTTTTGAGAACCGTAGGAGAATTAGTTTGACCCCAGTCACTACTAGTGTTGTGATCCAAGAACACGGATGGCACAAGCGTTGTTTATTCGACAAAGCAATACATGGGTTAAGCATTTAAACCAGACCTGTCACAAAACCACTCATTTGCACGCGGTATTCGGCCTCAGACAGTCTCGGCTGCCACAGATGTCAATGCTCAGTTCTTTTAAGTAACAGGGACCGTTATGGGCGATGCGGCACTTTGATGATCCTTCCTGCAGTCTTCTTGTGGCTTGTACGATGTCACAGTATATGCTGTGGTCCTGCTACTGAATAGCCGCGGTATGAGTAGTATAATACGATCGCTCATCTTCACTGCACTAGGGTTCTGGCATCCAGCATACTTCGTCGACTCACTGCAGCACGGGAGACAAACATTAGGGAAGAACAGGTAGGGTTTCGCCGTGGGTGTATATGTATAGATCACATTTTTACTCTTTGTCAAATTCTGGAGCAGCGTCACACGTACCGTCAGCCAACAATTGCCATTTTTCTCGACCGTAAAGGTGCGTTCGTTTCGGTAGATCGATCTACACTTTTAGATTCGCTTAAACGCAGAGTTGTACCGACCAAGTATGTGAACATACTGTTGGCCTCCTACTCTCACACTTCAGTTCAGGTTAGAGTTTACGGTGAGCTGTCTGACAGTTTCAGTACCATGAGTGGCGTTCGTTAAGGCTGTTCCCTCTCATCATTTTTGTTTATATTGAGACGTCCACTCTTTTTTCGTCCAAAATCGTCTCCGTCCTTGAGAAGAAAAACGACTGATTCAATTCCAATTAACGGAATTGTTCAGAACGGTCGAGGGGCGACCCTGGTTAGTTTTTACCCGTCCGGCTTTCCTTCCGTTATGTCCATTATTGACTCTAACTATTTTTTTCGGTAACTGTTCTATCTTAAGATTTGAGAATGTCTTTTGGTCACCACATCCTCTATAAATACTTTGTACTTCTTCGCCTTGCTGCACACGTTTTGGGGCGGAACAACGGTGTTTTTTTGCACGCGTCTTTTGGTTTGTCATGGGAGCAAATCACGAGACATTTGCCGTATTTTTCGGGACAGGGATTCCCGTGTTAATTATTACCAGAAGGGAAGTTCGAATTCTGTCAAGCACACCACTCTATCGGGAAGAAACCAGCGTTTCCTTTCGAGGGTTTACAACAGTTTAATTTTGTTTCAGATAAGATAATGACGTACTGTGAGAAACACTTACAGGATGTCAGCGTGGATCTTCTACCTAGCGAAAAACTGACTGATCTTGAATGTACTGACGATAAGATGTTGTTTGACAATTTCCAAACAGCACATGCATTGCTAGAAGTTATCTCCCACTCTGCTAAATAGTTCGGAGTGCACCCAGTGGCCTCAAAGTTTGGAAATCTTTAATAGGACGGTTGTGATAAGGCTAATGTTGGATAATTAATTTATCAAGGCTGCTGACTGGTTTGTGTAATTAGGGATTTACGTTAGCGGCTGCGGAGTTCTAGAGGACAAAGTAGAAGCCGGTGTTTTCAAAGCTTGGACAGTATTCGCCAGTTTAGGACACCTCCAGCAACAGAGAAGAGCCTCTGTTAAGCTTGAGGGTAGTGTATCTAGGATGGTCGTGAAGACTGTGCTACATTAGGACTCCCAAACGTAGTCTCTCTGGGCGCAGATGAACTGTACTCAGATACTTCACAATCGATGTCTGTGTTCAAACGCTCGCATCGAGTGGCACTAACGGGTAGGCAGCGAAGAGGTTTGGAAGCCAGTAGTGATTGACATACGAGTTCTATTATTCAATCTTTATGTTTACACAGACTTAGCTGGATAAGTAATTTATTAAAGATTACATTTAGTCGTCTGTCACACCCAGCACTGATTACCGATACTGCGGCGGACTGGCGTAAGGTGCGAGGTGGACAAGTGATGACCTGCCTTACAGAAATGAACTCGCTCATCATGAGGTTGGCCAGATTTGTCTCTCCCGTCGGGGCTACGGCGATCCACACAGTCGGTGTGTAAAGAGGTTGTGTGAGATTGTGGTCAGTCGGGCTCAGTGGCACGAATATTGTCGTTGTTTGATCATTTGGTAACTGAACTTAATCACATGCAGCAGTGAGGATCGTACGGAGGTTTTTTCGCTGATGATACCCAACCATCACTTGCAGCTCGGTTGTTCGTTCACAAGGTCTGGACTCTTTGACTATGAATGTTTGAGTATAACCACGGTTGTTTTGTTGTTAGGTTCCATCCGGTCTTTATTTATTGGCTTGCTATTTTCTTCATGGTTGCATGCCCGCTTAAACATCAACTCAAACCAATGATGTTTTTTTGTCTTTGGTGATGAAGATGCCGATCATGGTTGTTGGATATGTTGAAGTTCGTAAGGTGCGTTCGCGGTATTGAGTTTGGTATGATGTGGAGCGATGAATCTGTTGAGGCATATTTGGTTTGTTTGTAGAAAGCCGATTCTAAAATTGTCTCCACTGGTCTATGGTGTGTGCAGCAAACAATCATGAGGAATTTTGTGCCACAACTGCGTACAAAATGTTGGCTGTTTTCTCCTTCAAAATCATCACTACTTATCTATTGAAACTTTCTTTACTTGGTATTGTTTGACACACTGCCACTTTCGTCTGCACTCGATTGTTTTAATGAGCTTATTTCCTGTTGACTGGCAGGTGTTTGAGGACTGGTGTTTACTTACTCAATTTTGAATGCTTTCCTGTTAGATAATTTGTATATCCGGTTAATTCGCATTCAAAATCAGAGAGCACTTCCAATGTAATTTTTCCAAACAGTAGCGCATAAATTCCAATACTTTCGATAGTCTTTGCTGACGTTTTTTGGACTTAGAAGATAGTCCCATTAACCGGACCATCTGAATAAGCGTTATTGGAATTGTGGAGTACGTGTTACTGAGTACACTGCCCTAAATCGCCAGGAGCGATTTGACAATGTTATTTCGAAAACCTATCGTATGTAATCTGTGTTCATCCAGCATATCTAAAACATCCACGGCATCAGATATTAGGCTGTGGTGTCGAGCATGGACGCACCTAACCGAATAGACATGGACATAATTGAACGAGTTTTAATGCTCACTAAACTTAGTTGTGTCGTGAAACTAGATCCTTGGTTTATACGCCCAAATTTTCCCCCAGCCTTATGTTAACGCGAATCGGAAATCGTACTGAAAAGACGGTGAATCTGCAAACAAACTTTACTTATTTATTTACTCACTGTTCACAAGCGGACTTCAACGCAACAATTAAAGGAGCTAGATGGTTTGTCGTGAGAGAATCTCAAGCACAACCGCACGACGGCCACCAGAGAGGAGGAATGTCGAGGGGAATTCCAGTCGGCCTTCAGAGTCCAAACAAGCGTCAGACTAGTTGGACGGCATTCCCAACGGCGATAGTTAAAACATTATTATCTTAATGAATGTAGCCTACAGCAGTAGAGGTGGTGCAAATTCATTTTTGTTAGGAGGTGAATTCATTAAAACAATCTAATCAGGCCTTCGGTGACAGCTGACGAAATAAGTCATTAACAAAGCACTGATGTGCAAGTCGGATCAACCGGGAGGAGACGTAAAAGTGAGCCTAAGTGTCGCGCTAGCCCGATGAACCAATTAGAGCGCAACAGCTATGGAGTTGGCCCAACTTGGCCACTTAATCGCGAAGTGGCCTAAACAAGCGGACAGTGGTTCAACGAGTAAATGGCCATATTTGGCAACTAATTCATGCTATATATTTACAGGCATATCATTCATTTGTTCAACTTGAAGTCGGTAATACAACGTGTTTTCCCGCAGTCATGTTCTTCCTGACTCCGCACAAGTAGACTGGGTGAAGTCGCATAGCAGGGATCCAGGTGTGGCAGTCAAGCCGTAATAGAACGTGTTTGACAGAGGAAAGACGCGTTACATCAACTATACAGTCACAAGTAAAGCTGCGATAATCACGCCAACACACTAACTTTGGTGTTAGTGGTTTGTAGTAAATTTACATTCACAAGGTAATGTGAACAGTCAAGGTGGTACTGGTAAGACAATTCTCACGATGTAGGAAATGTAGGATTTTTGGGTGATGTCAAAGATAATCTGATGGTTAAGTAGATATGATAGCTAACGAACAGATCTGTAAATTGTATTACTAATGAGTAGTTTGGCAGATCGATGAACTGTTCGAGAAATCCTGCCGGGGCAGTCGATCCCCTGGATCATTTGGTGGATTCCATGTGGGACGGGTGGGTAACCGAGTCCAAATGTGAAAGATTCGTAAGTAGCTGGTGTATGGACAGCTGGAAAAACATGCAAGAAGTAACGAAGTCATCAAATCTTGCGACATCAAAGTTTCATTCAATTAAGTCTGTCACTTTATAAACTAGATCAAAAGTCATAGAGAAAGGCAGCCTTGACCTAGACAATCCAACAATGCGACCAGGATGGTTGGGTAAAACTTTCACTACGCCTACGTACTCAAGAACGCAATATGTAGAAAAACTGATAGTGCCATAAGGTGTTGTGATAGGACTGTGTGATTATGTGGTAAACGTCATTTTGAATTGGCCTATCAGCAAGAAATGATTAGTCAACAGTGAATGTACAGTTAATCATCAGCAAAGAGATGGCCACAGCGGTACACACAACTAAGTTAACCCGATTATATAGAACCCATCCGTACAAGCCAGTGACCCCCTACAACAGTTTGATAAATAATGCGCTCTGCTTTCAGGAACCTGGACCATAATGTCTCCGAAGGGTAAGGATCTCACTATTACATTAATCATCGATATTGACCGACTAAGCCAGTGTAGCGAGGGCGATTGATCGCACTATACTACTCACAGCACTACTACTCAGCGGTGGAGCAAGAACATGTATGTTGACATTGTAGCAGCCACGAGGAAAGTACAAGAAGAAACATTGGAGTGCATCATGCCATGAAATGGTCCTCTGTACGTGCAGAAAGTGAGCATTAGCGTCTCTGGCAACCGTGATGTTTTGGGACCAGTGCCGTACGCCGATGAGTGTTTTTGTTTGTTGTCATGTTGACACCCATAACCCATGTGCTGGTTTCCTTGCGCCATCCGTGCTCTTGGCTCACGACACTAGGAAGGATTCCAGTCTGACACCTCAAGTTCCTAACCTTTTGAGGTCATACCGGATACAAGGTGTAGGAAAAGTACGGCAAATGACTCAAGGCCAGCTGTTTGCGATAATCCATTCATGCAAACCTCTACAGGTTTGAGCCACAACGACAGACTTACTTCAAATCGAATATCATCAGCTACCTTCGAAATAGGTTGACAAGAACGTCTACTTGAATGCGAAGGTAGTCATCAACTGTGACTGAGGTTCAATTTGGAAGTAACCAACCTCCAGACTACTCATCAGTAAGCTAAGTATGTGAGTAGTGAGACCTTCAGACCGTCGCCACCATAACTGTTAGAGTACAACACTTGGGGGCAAGCCATGCATGCTGGCGAGACCACCAAACCAGATCTGTCGCGGATTCAAGCGAAACTTTAAGCGTTCGGTCAGTCAAATTACCCTAAACCCCACACCCTTGAATGCTTACGGATCATTACATGCAAGATTGAGAATGCCGGCTGACTAAAATAAAACCGAATGCAATGGTTGGGGTTCCGTGATCATGGAGTCAGCGGATTGAGCCATGAGAACCAAAAACAATGATGATCGAACGCAGCCCGGGATTTCTACAAAAAAATCAAGACACACTTTCGAGACCACACGTTCACAAACCCTAAGCCTGTGCAGAGGCGTCACAACGACACGGATTTCGGACAGGCCGGACTGGCGTTCGCACCAGTCGCACGGCCGATTGATCGATCGATCAGCGGAAGACGCTTCCGACGCTGCACATGCTCAAATGATCACGTTTGAAGCCACCGGGTTGGTACTCGTTGGCGCGCTCCGTGGGAAGAGCAATCCAGTCAGTTTGTTATAGGTGGACTCTTATGGCGATGTGGCGAAGCCTGTCAGACACTTCAGGGCTCAACGTTTGGACGTTCGGCCCCTCAATCAACAAGAAGTTTAATCAAAAAACTCAACAGGAGTGGTTGTGTGTGGGCACATCGTAAGTGGTTGACGTGCTTACAGTGGTCCATTTTTTTCTCACAAAACTGTTAGTTCTGATATTTAATTTTGTTTAGTACTGCAAGAAATTTCTGCACAAAAATAGTGTCTATATTGTGTTCTGCAGGCGTGTACAACAACGTCTGTGAACGCATCGTGTTACGCCTGAACAGTACTTAGTTCCTCTGCATGAAATATACGATCAGGAATGGATCCATGTAGGAAGAGCATACGAATAACCACCAATGTGAGCACTGCATTGTTCCTTGAGAGGGCATTTGAAACAACCAATTTACCAGACCTATGAATTAAAAGATTATACGTCCGCCAAATGTATTTCAAACCTTATCAGATTTAAGTAAAACAGTTTGAATTCTGTGTATATCAACAAAATACTGAGTTACCAATAGGTGGTTTGGCAGACTTATGGTTTTAGATGGGACCCAATTGTGAAAAGTCAGGGCTTCGGCTGGAGTCAAACCAACGACAGAAACAGCATGTCTCAACACGGCAAGTACTCTACCTGTTGAGCTACGAAGCCATGCCGGGAGTTCAGAAATTTCACATTTGGACTCTGTTACCCACCCGTCCCACTGTGTCATATGGAATCTACCAAGTGATCCAGAAGATCGACTGCCCCGGCAGAATTTCACAAACAGTTTAGGTTGGAATCCAGCAACACCACTGTTGAGTATAGAAATTGTATTACTAACAAGTAGAATGACAGACTTATGGTTTTAGATGAGATCCGATTGTGAAAAATCAAGGTCTTGACTGGATTCGAACCAGCGACAAAAGCAGCATAAAAATTGTATTACTAATGAATAGTCGAAATGTGAAATTTCCAAGCTCCTGGCGTGGCTTCGTAGCTGAGCTGATAGAACGCTTGTCGCGTTTGGGCATGGTGTTTCTGTCGCTGATTCGAATCCACCCGAAGCCCCGATTTTTCAAAACAATGGGTTATAACGGCTGTCGCGAGATCTGACAAAGCATGAAAAGGCTGAATCGACTGAACACTCCTGCCAAGAAACCACTTATTGACATTGGAGAGATCAACTGTAATTTTAACACGGCAACGTCTGATTCCTTCTCAGTTGCAATAGGGTTTCGGTGATTCGTCGATTCCAACTGAGTACTCAACCATTTCTGAAGAATTCATTCCGCCGAAACCCAGCAAGGCAAAGGGACCTAACAGCCTATCACCGAATGTTCTTAAGGAATTTGCACAATTTCTGTGCCAAACTCTAGTTGAGTCATTCACCCAGTGTTTCAGACAACGTTAAATTATTACGTGTTGAATGACGGCGTGTATCATACCAATTCCTAACATAGCATGACCAACTTTTGCTTGATGTCGTGCACACCTGCGGCACTGAAAGATTTGAATGAACTAATTCTCGTCTTAGGGAGGGCTTGAGTGAACACCATTGGTTCTACTCAATTTACCTATTCCCCCCCACATACTCAACCCTTGATGTCCTCGCTGGTCTGGTCCATTCTATTCTGTGATTGCTCAACAGAACATCCGGCGCCGTCCGCACATGTTTATTAGGCTATCGTACTGCGTTTAGAGAGGTGTTTTTTCAACTTCTGCAAGAATCTGACATTCACACCAGAACTATCGAGCTTTTGCGAGATTGCTTTACGAATCGAAACCAATTGGCTCAACTCGGCAGTCGACACTGATTCTCTCTTACTCTACTCTTAATTTGTTCATAATCTCACTTCATATAGCATTCATGAGCATCGTTTTCTAATCAAATATGTAGATGATATGGTGTGTAGAGCATCGGACATCCAACTAGAGTTACATCTCCCATCCTGTTAGACAGTTCGCCTATACAGACAAGTTGGTCAGTGTCACGCAGTTTGTCTCTTAACATGTCCAAATGTGCTCACATATTGTGTTCACACATGAAAACAAATCAAAATGGTGAGCTTTCTAATACATGTTCCCTTCCCTTCATGTAAATTATGAACTGCTACCTCGACCTGTTTCCGCTGGGCAATTTGAGTAACAGTATGGCATGATCACTTCATATAGTTGGTACTTTCATTGGCCGTCACAATGAGACTGAACCTTGACGCGGTGTGACGGCTTGCGCACCTCGATGACCTATTGGGTCAAACTGGGCAATGGGGCCACCACACCAATAAAGTCACTCATGTCAAGCAGACCAATAGGTAGAGGTCTGACAAATCAGTCTCCTGATCCTCCAGGTTGGGGGTTGGAAAAAGGTTGGCATCTTCTTCCGGAAAACGTACCAATTCTGGTACATTACCACCCACCCGCTGCCTTGCGGTATAGGCTTTTGAGCCAAAGGCTTCGGTTGAGAACCCTAATCGTTCTCCTGCCTAGGTCTGGGCGCCCTGGCAGTATCTCAGCCCACACACAACCATGAATAATCACAACACTAGTAATTTCGTACTCTATCGGCCGTCTCGCAGTATAAACCGGGTCGCCTTATCTGCTGTATACAGTAGGGTGGATTGACGAAAACATGCTACTACAAAACCCTCCCCTATTGTCCTATCAAATTTAGTCCTCAGGCCCCTCACAACCTCCATTTCTGATAGTTACTCCACAGGTCCCATAACAAATGTAGCTAACTGTGGTAACATTGAGCCGGTAAGTTCCATCTCTTGCCATTTAACTTCAGGCTTCCCTCCTCCCTTGCTTGGACCCAGAATGCAAATTAATATAGATGCTTTCAACGTTCGCACTCTAAAACAGATAGGTCAACAGGCCGCTCTTGCACGAACGTTAGACTCATTGCATGTCGATGTCTGCTGTATCTCGGAAACTAGAATCCAGGACAGTAGCCAGCATATGGAACTAACAACACCCGCATTGTCTACCCGATACTTGTTATACACTTCGGGTGACTCCACAGCCGCTGTTACAGGTCAGATTGGAGTCGGTATAGTCTTTAGCTTGACGGTCGCAGCCTCATTGATAGATTAGATTCCTGTTAACAGTAGACTTTGTGCTGTCCGCTTGGCAGGTTGCGTTAAGGCCAACTCTAGACGTAAGACCTTCAGAAATTTACTCATTGTGTTTGCTTACGCTCCTACTGACTGTAGTGACGAGGGCGTCAAAGACGCGTTTCACTCGGATCTGGCCTCTCTTCTTCAGTCGACACGTAGATCTAATATCATCTTTCTGACGGGAGATATAAATGCTCAGGTCGGCCGCCTTGGTGAGGCCGAATCTCATCTAGGTGGCAGGTTTGGGACAGCGTCACATCGGTCAGATAATGGGGGGTGATTGTTGCAGCTGTGCGCTGAGTATAAGCCATTTTTAGCCAGCACTAGTTTTAGGCATCGTCCACGTCACTGTTATACTTGGCGTCCACCTGCTCCGAATCAGGCCTGGTTTCAGATAGACCATACAGTTGTTAGTTGCAGGTGGCGTGGTTCCATCCAAGACTGTCGTTCTTATTGGAGCACGTACTTGGACTCAGATCATGCATTAGTATGTTGTCGTTTTGTTCTTACTTTTGCTGGGCAACGACCCCACCGACAGCAACGATTGGCTGTTGAGAAATTGGCTTTACTATCGGTGAAGCATAAGTACCGAACCAGCTTAGAAAGCTGCCTCAGTGGTACTCAGTCCAAAAATCCTAATAGCTGCTGGACTCAAATCTCACAAGCTATTCAAAAAGCAGGTACTATAGCATGCGGCCCAGGGAAACATAAGTTTAACAAACATTGGCTTTCAGAGAAATCTCTGGAGTTGTTAGAAGCCAGACGGAAGATTCCTCCTGGTAGTTCACATAATAAGTCTAGAAGAGATATCCGTAAGAAGCTGAAAGGTAGTCTAAAGGCTGATCGTGGGGCTTGGTTAGTAGAAAAATTTAAGGAAATGGAGATCGCTTTTGCCTCAGGGAACATCGATAAACTCTTTAAGCTGATCCGAGCTACTGGTCCCAAGTGACCTTCTGTCAGTGAAGCTATCAGCGAGGCAGATGCCACACTAATTTATAATGAGTCCAGAAGGTTGGAACGCTGGGCGGAACACCCTGAGGGTCAGTTTAGCTGGCCTCCTGCCTCTGCTGTGCTGCCTCCACAAACTTCTGATGTAACGTCCTGGTCGGTAGATTTAGAATCACCCACTGAGACTGAGGTTCGCAATTGCATCTCGGCTCTCAATCATAATGAGCCTGCAGGTCCAGATGATCTGATGCCAGTACTTTTTGAAGAAGGTGGAGAGGTATTAGTCGAGGCCTTGACTCAGTTGTTTCAGCTTGTGTGGTCGACGGAGACCATCCCTCCGTGCTGGGGTCACGCGATAATAGTTCCTATATTCAAAAAGGGTATCAGGAGTTATTGAGAAAACGATAAGGGAATTAGTTTGACCCCAGTCATTACTAGGGTTCTGGCATCCAGTATGCTTCGTCGACTCACTGCAGTTAGGGAGTTGAACATTAGAGAAGAACAGACAGGGTCTCGTCCTGGCCGGGAATGTATAGATCATATTTTTACCCTTCGTCAAATTTTGGAACAGTGTCCTGTATACCGCCGGCCAACAATCGCCGTATTCCTCGAGTATAAAGTGCGTTCGATTCGGTGGATCGAGCTATAGTTTTAGAGTGGCTTAAACGCAGAGGTGTACCGACCAAGTATGTGAACATACTGTCGGCGCTTTACTCTCATACTTCGGCTCAGGTTAAGGTTTACGGTGAGCTATCTGACAGTTTCAACACCATGGGCGGCGTTCGTCAAGGCTATCCCGTTTCACCATTTTTGTTCGATTTCGTCATGGACGAAATAATGGAGGACTGTTTGCGTCACTCAAATGATGCCGGTGTGGACCTCCTACCTGGTGGGAGGATGACTGATCTTGATTATGCTGACGATAAGGTGTTGCTGTTTGACAACTTTCAAGCAGCACAAGCAACGCTGAACGCAATTTCGCGTTCTGCTAAGTACTTTGGAATGCGCTTTGCAGCCTCGAAGTGCAAAGTACTTCTGTAAGATTGCTGTGATTACGTAGGTTTAATGTTAGATAATGAAGTCATGGAAGTTGTTGACCGGTTTGTATATCTTGGAAGCTGCATCAGCGGTGGCGGCGGCGGAGTTGTAGTTAATGGAATAGAGGCGCGTATTTATAAGGCTAGGGCGGTGTTTACTAATCTGAGACACTTATGGCGACAGAGAGATATCTCTCTGAAGCTTAAGGGTCGCGTATATCAAACAACAGTAAGGGCTGTATTACTTTACAGCAGCGAAACATGACCCCTCAGGGTAGAAGACGTGAACCGTCTTCAGGTATCTGACCATCGATATTCGCGCTCAATCGCTTGTATCAGGTGGCACCGACGAAGAGGTTAGGAAGCGGGTGTTTGGCACTGATTGCACAGACTTAGATGGTTAGGCCATGTACTAAGGATACCAACTAGTCGTTTGCCACACCGAGCACTGTTTGCCGACACTGCTGCCGACTGGGATAAGGTGCGAGGTGGACAGATGATGACCTGGCATAGACAAATGAAATCGTTCAGGAATGGGTTGACCATTGTAGATCGGGTTCGTCTTCTGGGCTGCGGCCCTCGCGATTCGCAGAGTCCGTGACTTGAGGCGTTAGGTGAGATGGCGGCTAACTGAGCTCAGTGGCGTGAATGTTGTCGTTGTTGGTCCGAGTTGTCTGTGAAGTGGGTGCACTTAATGACGCAAGGCAGTTAAAGCCGTGAGGAAGCTGTCTTGATGATGACGCCTTACTTTCACTTACAGCTCGGTTGTTTGTTTGCAAGGTGTAGACGACTTGCTGTTGTATGTTTGAATGTAGACGTAGCTATTTTTAGTGTTTAAGTTCTCTCCTCTTTCCCTTTTTTTCCTCTCTTTCTAAACACGGTTTGTTTCTTCTTCTTCGTGGTTGTGTGGCAGTTAAGCATCAGTGTGAACCACTGATGTATTGCTGCCTATGATTATGCTGATGATGATGACTTTCACTGGACGCCAAAATCACAGTTCTCATTTTATGTCTGGCACTTAGATTTACTCTCCATTCCACGGCAGTTGGTTAGTCACCTGTTGTTTTCTCAGATTTGTGTTTTTGTCAGATCCTTGAGAAGTCTGTTTCACTACAGTAATATCCCCAGTAAATAATTTGTTATTTCTGATGTTTCTTATCATCTCACAATGTGCGAACAGTTTTTGGCAGAAATCCTGTCTGATACAACCCACTGCATATATTCTGATCCTCCAATAGATCCCTTGCTAGGGAAATATTTGCTAGCACTCAGTCGTATTAATCTTCCGCTATCCGTTATTTTTCTCGAGTTCTACACAAATTCAACCTTTTCATTTCTAAATTAATTTCAAAACTAAATCGACCAACTTTTTTCACAGCTGATATCGACTGTGCACGCTTCCCTAAACATTTCCTCAAGTTTCATGTTATGTTGTGACACAAGCACACTTAGTTCAGTTGTCCTCAAGTTGCTGAAGATGTATACATGTGGAAAAAACTGAACAGTCACTTTTCGGAGTGCACACGGCATACTAATGACATCAGCTTCACTTGAAGATACGTCGAAAAACTAAAAAGGACCATTAATAACGGGTATCACGCAACGTTAGAGGCAAATATGTGTAAAAGTGTAATGGCCTTTTGTAAAAAAAAAACAGACTTTTGTGAATGGAATTTTGTCTGACATACAGCAGTATGAACAGAATATCACTTACAACCGGTCACGATTTTGGGATTGCAGTAGAATTTTCAGCTAGCCTCCTTCGACATTAAGCACTGTAATCGAGTTTCCCTCGTGTTGTATACCTCTTGTAAAAATCCGTTGTGATCAGTTAGTTATTTTAAAGATTTCAGCATCTGATGACCTAAATTGAACATCACTGACAACTGGTCGCAGATGTCGGATAGCCACAGACGCTCCAGTTACCCGATTGTTTTAGTTTCGCTATTGTTAGAGCTCCTTGACACAGTCGGAACTATAACTCCGGTCACGTGACAGCTGCGATCAGTTGTTCAGATGTTCAGTTTACACAGTAAACCAAAATCCTTCACTGCTTACCAGTAATTTGTTGGTGTATTGTTCACTTGCGGTGTGAGTTCGATGTGTCGAGTATATTTAATTGACGTATTCATGGTTAGTGTTCACGACATTTTTATCTCGCACATATTGTCTGCTCTGAGTATCTATAATCTGACGTTTTTCTCTATGAACCACAAATATACGTTTGAGGGTTCAACCGGTACGTTTATTAATGTCTGTCACACTGATTCGTCACGGCGTATCCAAACGCCACCGATTCTTACGAACGTTTCAACTGGCCAGTTGCGATACACCTTCGTGGATCGTCCGAACATCAAGCGTTAAAAGGTATGGAAGTTTCTACAACGTTGTAATAGGATTCTGCGCACGATAAACCCGTTAGATCCGTTGTTCTCTTATCGAGCTGAATACGTTAACGTGTGACACCCCAGTAGGTTCAAACAATCGGTGTACGTGATGAGTGTCTACGCCGGTGCCACTCCGAAGGTGACATCAACGACCGCTGACCGATCGATCGGCGAACGTGGGAGAAAGCGTCAGAGTTTGTCTGAAATCCAGGTCACTATGCGATGATCGGGCATGTGTATGGATGTGCAAACGTGTGTTGACGTCCTGACCTGAGTTCTGAATCATTTCAGTGTATTATTGATCCGCACTGTGTAAACAGATCAATTCGTAATATTGTCCTGGTAGGATGAATGGGTAGTTCAAGATACCGCGAACCATTAATAAAATCATATGCAAAGGTTCAAATGGCTTCATAATACCCTATCGTTTGTAAGGCATTTTGTATTCCATAATTTCCATTGTCTTTCGTAACTTTAGCCTTTTCCAAGTTTACAGGTACACTTGGTATTTAAACCATGAGAATCAATAGGTACAGGAGTCGTGTGTTCTCTTTCTGTTCCATGTCCCCTATGTACCGAAGTTCTGGGTTTAAAGCCTAATGGAATCAACCATCTATTTTAGTGTATCATCGGATTTGTTAGTCGTCACAATTATCTCCGCTGTGGACTCAAAATCCCTTTGAAACAGCACGACGGATCGTATCCATTGGATACCTTCATTCTGTATGGTAGAAATTTAAACCAACACACCTTCACGAACTACCGTGAGACAGTTTTTTCTAAATTCTCACCACATTTTGATGTGTTCGTATTGAAGCTTCATATAGTGTTTAGATCCACTACAAGACTGATTGTGTATTCTGACTTGACTGATCACCTGATCCAAACATGTATGCGACTACCCTGACCAAATGATCCTCTGGAAGACAAAACTGTGGACGAGTTCATATCTCAAATCGAGGCTTTCTGAGATACAACAGAAAATGAAACCAGAAAACATTACACAGTCTATCAGTTACAGTTAAAGAAGTATCCATGCCTTAATTTTCATTAAAGGTGGGTCATTTTAGTAGCAAGAAAGGAGAATAAAAATGCCTTGTGTTTCATGCTAAACTCACACTGATTACGTTGTTGAATTTTGATTCAACCGTGTACCGTGTACTCGGAGTGAAGTGTCCGATTAGACAAAAGGGACAAAAAAACGTGTAGGCTCGTGGGAAAATCGATTCATCAAAAAATCACCGGTATTTAGCATAAACCACTCAGACAATCAATAAACGGAAACAAAAACATGTAGCTAAAAGTGTAACGAAACGTGAGAGACGTGCCGACTAAATGGGAGCTTACTGTCTATGTCTGTTTTCTACCGACGAGTGTACAAACTGTAACTGCACGGTCGTCGGTAGAAATGGTGTGCATTCTGTGAATGATACTTGGCTGTCGAGTCCACACTCATGAGAACCCTATGAAGTTGCCGAATTGCTTCAAACACACACACATGATGCACAACCTGAATGTGTTTTGAAAAGCTAACATACAACTCATGTGTTGAAAACCTTGATTGTTCATCGAAAAGAAGTGTATGTCAATGAGATACACTCTTTACTTTTATGAATCATGGCTATGGATGAACATCTCACATGCTTTCTGAAATCTGATCCTAAGTCATGATCAGTTTGGAGGCTAAATTGTATTTGCTACTGACAATCTTGAGAGATAGTTTGAAAATCAGACCGAAACAGATCAGCGGAGACTAGATTACTCAAAATCCATTCAACAACGAGTCATTCGGAAGAACAATATATTTACATGAAAGCAACTGAGTAGGGGAACAAGATTGACTTTAAAAATCGACTCCTAACAGTTGAGAGAACTACCACTAAATACGTGTATCCGGAAACAACATTCAACATACTACATATACTCTTCAATTGAAGAATAGTCTTATCAACAACCCTGGAGGTAGATCTATCAAAAGTGATCTATGAATTGATGACTGTATCTCTGAAGCCTTGACAAAGTATAGAAACTTTTCGAACTTATTTCTTGTGGAGATTAACCGACTAACTGTGTGTTTCAGTACCATTCACAAGAAGATGCATAGGTCCTTAGATCGAGTGCTCAACCTAAACATTAATTCAACAGGCTTCGGGTTACTCCCATTCATTATTCCTCAAAATCATAGAATGGGAGTTATACAGTTAGGGACACATGTTACCATAAACTCTAATGCTGTAATGAGATTTACACAAACCAACATCTCAACTATTTCATCTGTTTGTAGATGCATCGACTTTGGCCATCTGGACGATTAACGCGAAACGGGAGGAGGTGAATTCGATATGGCCTGAAGTATCGTCATGATGTAAACAATGATACACATTTGCGACGTTTCCAAATGATATTTACATCGAATGAGTAGTTAAGAAATTCATTCCAGATGTCTTCCCTACTCTATGTCGAATCGATACCGCCTCCAACTCGTGCGTTAACCATGAAAAGCCACTGGTTATGATAGGTTTTCAACTTAATGGTAGAAGTGGGGTACAGATGTGGAATAGGTTATGAAAATTCACCACACACACACTACAACAACGACGTCGTTTTACGTAACCAGCTATATGAAAACGATACAGAGAGTAAAATGCGCTCATCATTCGCAAACTGAGGGAAAAATAAACCAATCAATCGCTCCTGAACCGTCAATCCTCATCGTCAACATTTTTTCTACGGCAGACATCACCAACTACGAAGACAGTGCAACTTGTGTTTGTGATGTGGACATTTTGAAATACGTATAAAAAAGAAGTCAAAATCAAACGGGAGAAGTAGTAACAATTCAAAACACAACTGCATATCTTCATACCCGAAGATTCCACATCACCTACAGTAATTAATTACAGAGGTTACATACAAGCACCATTACAAAAGTTCCATCAGCAGACGTACCAATCTCCAAAAATGTGACATATACTTTTGTATAAAATCCATTCAAAGCTCTCTGAAAATAGCCGATAATGATTAATTACGTCACACACACTCGATAATAGCAATTGAAACTTATCGAACTTCCACAACTAGAAAGGCTAACTCGAATATGTAGCATATAATACATAGTTCACAAATGTGAGTTGTTCATTACATTTAAGCTCGAATATTACATTCCCTGAATTATGGAAATCTTATAACTGAAACAAATAACAAGCTGTACATAATCAAATATAAATCAATCAACCTGTACAAGCCAGGACTTGGACGATACCTCGAAGAAGTAACTAGCTTGATGTGAATAAACAGACATACTTAACTCAAATAGAATTCGTCAATGAAAGTAGATAACATTTACTTCCGTGACGATACGTCTCACAACATGGGACCAGGATGGAAAAGATAACATTTTAACTCATAAACAAGTACTCCCTACGTTATCATCATCATCGTTGTCAAAGACAGCAATACATCACTGGTTATCACTTATGCTTAATGGCCACACAACCACGGGGAAGAAGAAAAGCCAAACACTGTACAGGGAAAAAGAAGAAAAAAGTGAGGGGAGAGGAACGAATATAACTATTTTTTTTTAAAATAGCTACGTCTCTATTCAAACATACAACAGCAAGGCGTCTACACCTTGCAAACAAACAACCGAACTGCAAGTGAAAGATAAGGAGGCATCAGCAAACGCAGCTTATTTACGGCTTTCATTGCCCCGCATCATTAAGTGCATTCAGTTAACAGACAACTCGGACAAACAACGACAACATTCACGCAACAGTGCTCGGCTAGCCACCATCTCACCTAACGTCTCAAGTCAATGACTCTGCGAGTTGCGAGGGTTCCAGACCAGAAGACGAACCCGATCCACAATGGTCAACCCGTTCGTAAACGATTTGATTTCTCTATGCCAGGTCATCACCTGTCCACCTCGCACCTTACTCCAATCGGCCACAGCGTCGGCAAACAGTTTTCGGTGTGACAGACGACTAACTGGCAACCTTAGTACATGATATAACCATCTAAGTCTGTGCAACTGTGAGGATTGAGAGAGAAAACAGCTCGTTTGATACTCACTACCAAATACCCGCTTCCTAACCTCCTTGTTGCTTACTCACTGGTGCCACCCGATACGGGCGATTGAATACATACATCAGTGGTCAAATACTTGAAGGTGGTTCAGGTCTTCCACTCTGAGAGACCATGTTTCACTATCGTACAGTAATACAGTCCTCATTGTCGTCCCATATACACGACCATTAAGCATCAGAGAGATATCTCCCTGTCACCAGAGATGCTCCAAATTAGCCAACACAGCCCTAGCCTTAGATATATACGTTTCTGTTTCATTCTCTGCACCGCCGCCACCATCGCCACTGATGCAGCATCCCAGATACACAAATCGGTCAACAACCTCCATGATTTCATTATCTAACATTAGATCTACGTGATCACAGCAATCTAGTAGAAGCATTTAGCATTTTGAGGCTACAAAGCGCATTCCGAAATATTCGACAGAACGTGAAATAATCTCTCGCATTGATTGTGTTGCTTGAAAGTTGTCGTCAGAATAATTAAGATCAGTCACTCTTCCAGTTGATGGTAAATCCATGTCAGCTTCTTGTGGGTGTAGGAGACAATGCTCCATTATATCATCCATCACAAAATCAAACAACCCTGACACACACAGCTCCTGATGCTGGAACCCTTAGACAGTTCATCGTAAACCACAACCTGAACTGAAGTGCAAGAGTAGAACGCCAACAGTACGTCAACATACTTGATCGGTACACCCATCCATTTAACTGACTCTAAAAGTGTAGACTGATCCACTGAATCAAACGCACGGTTATAGTGAAGAACAACGGTAATTGTTGGCCGGCAGTACGTGTGACGCTGCTCCAGAATTTGACGAAGAGTAAAAATGTGATCTATACATCTCCGCCCACGGTGAAACCCTGTCAGTTCTTCCCTACTGTTTGTCTCCACTGCTGCAGTGAGTCGACGAAGTATACTGGATACCAGAACCCTAGTAGTGACTGGGGTTAAACTGATTCCCCTACGGTTCTCGAAAGCGCCCCTTGAAACCTTTCTTGAATATGGAAACTATCATCGGGTGAACCCAGCACGGAGGGATGGTCTCGGTTGTCCATACATGTTGGAAACACTGAGTCAAGGCTTCCATTAACACCTCCCCCACCTTCTTTGAAAAGTACCGGCACGAGATCATTTGGGCCTGCAGCACCATCACGTTTGAGAGCAGAAAGGCAATTGCAGAATTCAATCTCAATGAGTGATCTTGAATCTCCAGACTAGAGTGCTACGTTGAAAGTTTGTGGTAGCAACACGGTAAAAGCAGTAGACCTGCTTAACTGATCCTCAAAGTGTTCCGCCCACCGCTCTAACCTTCTGGACTTATTATAGAGCAGTGTGCCATCTGTCGCGCTGATAGCTTCACTGACAGACGGTCGCCTGGGATCAGTGGCACGGGTAAGCGTGAAGGATCTTCCGATGTTCCTGGAAACGGAGGCGATCTCCATTTCTTTAACCTTCCCCGTTAACCAAGCGTCACGATCAGCGTTTAGGCTGATATATCTCCTAGACTTGTTATGCAAACTGTCAGCAGGAATCCTCTGTCTAGCTTCTAACAACTCCAGGGATCTTCCTGAGGACCAACGAACACCGTGCCACACGTTATAATGTCCGCTTTGTGAGTAAGCCGTGAGATTTAGATCCAGCAGCTAGTACGATCTTCGGAGTGAGAACTATTAAGGCAGCTTTCTAAGCTGATTTGGCGCTGACGCTTTACCGATGGTAAAGCCAGTTTCTCAACAGCCAATGGTCGCTGTGGGTGGGGTCGTTGCCTAGCAAAAATAAGAACGAAACGACAAAGTACAAACGCATGATTCGAATCCAAGTAGGTGCTCTAATGAAAACGACAGTCTTGAATGGAACCGTCTCAGCTATAATTAACAGTTAGATGGTCTATCGGAGACCAGGCCTGATTTGGAAATGGAAGACGCCAAGTATAATAGTGACGTGCAAGGTGTCTAGGTCTAGTGTACTGGCTAAAAATAGTTTATGCTGTTGCTGCTGCAATAGTCACCCGTTATTATCTGAGCGATGTGATGCCATCCCAAATCTACCACCAAAACAAAACTCGGCTTCACCAAGACAACCGACCTGGGCATTCAGATCTCCGGCCAGAACGACTATATCTAAACCACGTTTCGACCGAAGGAGAGCTGCCAGATCCGAATAAAAGGCGATCTTGACGCCGATGTCACCACAATCAGTTGAAGCATAAGCAGGTACAATGAAAAGATGTCTGAAAGTTTTTCGCCTAGATCTGGCTTCTACAGAGCCTGCTAAGCAGACTGCGCAAAGTCTACTGTTAACAGGAATCCAATCTTTCTTTTAATCCCCAACCTAGAGGATCAGGAGACTGTAGTTTGTCAGAACTCTACCTATTGGCCTGCCTGACATGAGTGACTCTATCAGTGTGGTGGCCACACTGTCCAGTTTAGCCCAATGGGTCATCGAGATGCGCAAGCCGTCACATCACGTCAAGGTGTAGCTCGTTGTGACAGTTCAAGTTCATGGGACATGGTCAGAGGATTTCAAACGGCAAAGTTACCATCAATTGTTGTTTCCTAAAAAGTCCACCTCTGGATAGAAGAAGAACAACAATGGACAGCTCTCTGTTTCATCTACTCAACATCAGTGTAGAGTGTGTTATGATTGGTGTCTGATGGAGAAAATAGTTATTCACGGTATGTAAACAGTGCCGTAAGAATCTCCATGACCGAGGTATTGGTAGTAACAAAAACAACAACAACAACAGTGAATACACTCAGCAATGCATAAAACAAGTATATACCTAGGTAATGTGCACATATTTGTGGGAAGATATTTAGTTCGGTATAGTGTAGGATTTCAACATGGATTGTTTTGATGATATAGCAAAGACATTATCTTCGAAGACACGAGAAAAACTGACGAGAGGAGAAGTATTTTCAAAGACGAAGGTGAAGAAGTTGAATATTCTGAATAATGACTATACTACCGATTCTTTCATCAACACACCAGTTATATGTCTGTTCGCATTTGTCACACCAAACGAAAAGAGGACCCTATAATTCCAGTACTCAGATATATATCTCTCAAATCATAAAATGTGCACATTTCTTTACGAAACACGTGTTAAGTTACACTACAGACTAGAAAGACTTGACCTAAACCCAATCAAGTATGTTTCGAGTTCACTCGCTTGATAATCGAGTACTGATGCAAGGATGTACAAATGAATAACGACTATGAAGAATTGGTACGACGAGAACAAAATAACCCGAACCCAGCCTTTTTCCCTTCGTGCATGAGATGATACATTGAGGTTTTAATCGGGAATGGATGAAGTATATCCTACCAGTTTCTCTCTGTAGATCGCAGGTCAAAGTGACCTTATGGTGTCTTTGTCGATTCATTACGAATCAACAAGTAACGAATAACGTTCTCCTACCGGTGTATACAATGATGTTTCTGGTTAATCATATTTTCTCTAAACTGGATACAACAAGACATGTGGCAGCAAAAACAGCAGTAAAATATTGTACGACTTTATAAGTCTACTACAGGATACCAAACGATTTTGTAATGATAAATCTGTCAGATTACATCTAATAACCAGTCCTGACAACCACCTATCATGCGAGACTAAAGAATTCACACCAGAGGACAACGAGAATAGTCTATTGCACGGTGCAGTATCGGGGACAAAGTCAAACCACATATTGTGGTTTTGCATGCTCAATTCAAGCCCGACATTTACGGTGTCCACACTTCACAAGCTAATCGCGGATTTCCGTGTTGCAAATATACTCTTTAGGAGATTGGGAATAAGGGCATAGAAAACGATTGTATGGGCTACAGCTTGGACAATTCACCACATTGATAGGTCACTGTGCAAACGTTCGTGGTTTTGGCCTGATAAAGTATTGGCCGACTAGAACAGCGTGAAATTTGTTCAACCGGTATGTCGTATTTTGATATAAAACACTAGTATTGAGGAAGGTCTTCTACAACTCTTCATTGCCAGAAATACCTACAAAATTACGGGTATAAAAGACCATAAAGAAACTTGATTGACCCAAATGCCACCTGTAGGTGAATAGGCGAGAGATTGACTGACAAATCTACTCTGCCATGAAAACGTGGCCGGAGTTCTAGTACCGGCCGTGGCAAGGATATGCACTACTAGCGTACTGTAATGGGGACGAAACTCGAGTCTCGTGCTTCTTCTTGAAAGGGATCGACTGGAAAGTCTATAGGAATGCGACAGCTGCGATCAGTTGTTGGCGATGTTTAACTTATATGAAAGCCAAAATCCCCTACTACTCATTGGTTAACAGCAAAACTCAAGTCGTAGTTGAATTTCGTACTAACTCAACCATAGACCCAGCTTTACAACAGATAAATCGATCGGCTTACACCTCCTTCACGTTTCAAAGCGACAAGTCATGAATGACTGAACATCAGCACAGATCACAAAACAATTTCGAGAATACTAATCACGTTAGTTTAGTGATAATGAGGTCAAAAATGAGTTGCGAATTGACGGATTTTTTCTGTGTACCACGAACCTATAAAAAGCAATCGGCGGGAAAACACTTAAGTCTATGAGCCATAAATTCGGTTTGATGAACAGCCTATTACACAAACCAAGAAAAATTTGGAATTTGTGTCCGCACAGGTTGTGCGCCTATTGGCCAAGTATCGCCAAAGACACACTAGTGATTTCGTGGTTGCTGCGGTCCAACAACTAGATGTGATCGTCGAACTTCAGTCACACACTTTGCCGTATGAGCGGCTGCTGCTCAAAAGGCATTTTGGACGCATGCAGGTATCATCACAGTAGACAAGGACAAGCGAATCTTGTCTATCTACTGGGACTTGAAATATATCCGGCTTTTCAAAATACGTCTCTAATTAGAAGTCTAATACAAGGGTTCTGTGGGAGTGACAACGTTGTTGACCTGCTCAAAGCACACATGAAGGTGCACCTTCAATGCAGGTGACATTCAACTATCACAAACATCACATCGACTTTTTGTTAAATCTAACAAGTTGTATTAAACTTCATGATCAGAACCGAAGAACAGTGACATAATCTGAGGTGAGGCTACAATCGATGTTTGAGGTGACAAACGTTGACCTAACATGGAATTTCATGCACCTGATAGATCAAGTGACCTCTGACAAATCTATTTAAAAAAAACTATTTGTCGTGCAGCCTCGTTCACCGCTGAAATTCAGCCAATCCTTTCGGGAAATCTTAAACTACACTCTTCTTTGTAAGACATCAAGAAATCGCTTCAGATGTGAAACATGTGTTTACAATCATCAAAGCCAGCACTTGTTTAACATTAATACCAAATAGAAAATGTAAGTAACAATGATTGAACAAAATGGAATTCATATAGATTGAACATCATCCACAATTGATCGCAGCTGTCGTATTCCCGTAGACTTTCTAGTCTGCCGCTTTCGAAAAGCTAAAGCACTAGACTCGAGTTTCGCCCTCAGTAGAGCTCGTCAGTAGTGCATACCTTGCCAATGCCGGGACTAGAACTTCGCCCACGCTTTTCATGAGGCAACCGTGTTCACCACCATCGAGACGACCGAGCTACTTGATTATTATTCGAAGGTGAAAGTGGTTCAGCGTTCACATATGATAAGTCGGTCGTGCCTAACGTGAGGTCAATGGCGTAGTGGTCAACACTGGTTGTTTCATAAAAGGATAGTCAAAGTTCTGACCAAACGGTTCATACTGTTGCGTACTCAGCTCTGTTCAACGAATCCCAGGTATACATGTTTAGGGACAACTCAAATTTTCGTCGTGTGAATGCGCAGGACTATGAGAATGTTAGATGAGACCCAGTTGGGAAAAGTCAGGGATTCGACTGGATTCGAACCAACGACAGAAACACCATGCCTCAACACGACAAGTACTCTACCTGTTGAGCTACGAAGCCATGCCGGGAGTTCAGAAATTTCACATTTGGACTCTGTTACCCACCCGTCCCAATGTACCATATGAAATCCAACAAATGATCCAGGGGAAAGTTGTTTTTTAACAGAAATAGTGTCAAAAGATGCTCCTTACTTTTCGAGCTTTGATTAACAAAAAGTGATGACGGTGATAAAATATACACGCGAAATACAGATGAACCGGGCCACATCCATTTTTGGACTTGTTTTAGAGTCTAACAATTTATGGTGAAGAACTGAGGAAAACCACAGAACAGTGAACTTAACGGACTGTATGAAAGTGATAACAGATCACGAAATGAGACTAAGATGAATAGAATGGTTTACAGACAACCAACATGAATAGTGAGTCTTCTGGTATTCCTGAAAATATCGTTGCTGTAGCGGGACGACAGGACATCATTACACTAAATAACTCGCAAGAATCCGAATGGTAATGGCGTTAAAACAGACACACCCTGATTACAGAACTTCGAGTGTTCGAGTGAGTTGCCAAGATCGATTGTTACTAACGCGTAATACTAAAACATCGACATATGTTTTTGCATTCAGAGATAAACCACCACAGCTTAACGGTTCGATTGAGACAAGCAAAACTGTACAGCGTTAATGTGGGTTAAAACTTATAAACTGCACACCACCTACACTTGATCGCGGAAATTCACTTCGAAAGGGTTTCCTCCTTAGTAGTGCTAATCAATAGTGCACTTCCTCGCAGCACTGGAATTGAAAATCCGGTCCTCGTGAATATGAGGTCAGCGACAATGGATTAACCTCACGGTAGACACGCTGTTGACCATTCACACGAGACTGTGGTTGGCCTTTCGAGTTTGGCTATTCAATTTCGCCTAAGGTGAGGTGAATTGGGTAGTGGCTTTCTCAATGTTAGTTTAATTTTGTCATAGACGAAGTAATAGAGGACTATCGGCGGCACTCATATGATGCCGGCGTGGACTTCATACCTGGTGAAAGGCTGACTGATCTTAAGTATACTGACGACAACTTCCAAGCAGCACAATCACGTTCTGTCAAATATTTTGTAGCCTCAAAATGCTAAATGCTTCTACTAGATTGCTGTGATCACGTAGATCTAATGTTAGATAATTAAATCATGGACGTTGTTGACCGATTTGTGTATCTGGGATGCTGCATCAGTGGCGATGGTGGTGGCGGTGCAGAGAATGAAACAGAAACGTATATATCTAAGGCTAGGGCTGTG
>LUCH01001395.1:56706-123367 GCA_013368495.1 Paragonimus heterotremus
CTGATGTATGTATTCAATCGCCCGTATCGGGTGGCACCAGTGAGTAAGCAACAAGGAGGTTAGGAAGCGGGTATTTGGTAGTGAGTATCAAACGAGCTGTTTTCTCTCTCAATCCTCACAGTTGCACAGACTTAGATGGTTATATCATGTACTAAGGTTGCCAGCTAGTCGTTTGCCACACCGAGCACTGTTTGCCGACGCTGTGGCCGATGGGGGTAAGGTGCGAGGTGGACAGGTGATGACCTGGCATAGAGAAATCAAATCGTTCACGAAGGGGTTGGGCACTGTAGGTCAGGTTCGTCTTTAGGGCTTGGGACCTCGCGACTCACGAATTGGGTAGCTGGAGACGTTAGGTGAGATGGTGGCTAGCCGAGCTCTGTTGCGTGAATGTTGTCGTCGTTTGTACGAGTTGTCTGTGAAGTGAGTACACTTAATGATGCGGGGCAGTGAAAGCCATGAGGAAGCTGTCTTGCTGATGACGCATTACTTACACTTACAACCCGGTTGTTTATTTGCAAGGTGTAGACGCCTTGATGTTGTATGTTTGAATATAGACGTAGCTATTTTTAGTGACCAGGTCCCCTCCTTTCTCCCTTTTCTCTTCTCTCTTTCCAAACAGGGTTTGTTTCTTCTTCGTGGTTATGTGGCAGTTAAGCATCAGTGTGAATCACTGATCTATTGCTGTCTATGATGATGACAATGATGAGTAGCGGCTAAATTTTTGCCAAACTCACGAGGACCGATGTGCACATTCCGGTTCGAATGAGGGTATGCACTACTGATAAGCTTTAGCAAGAGCGAAACTTGAGTCTAGTGATTCCTTTTAAATTGGATCAGACTGAGGGTATGTCTGAATATGAAACCTGGGAGTAAATGTGAGGGATTGTTCACTGTTTATCAATCTATATCCCCTAGTATCAATTTACCTAAGTGAAAACCACAATTCTTCCTGATAATTGCCATTTACGCATGAAGGCTTAGAAGCAGCGGTGTACAGAAAACAATCTGCCGCTCAATAGCAACAGCATAGTGATGTAGAAGCGCTATCAAACCCCACTTATGGACATCTTAGGGACACTAGATTACCAGTATCCGTGCGCAAACGAACGTAGGGATCCTAGTGGCAAACAGATAGGACTAGTTACAAATTGTGTAGCTACGGTTTGAAGGAATAAATGACCTTGAACCTCTTAGGTAGGATTTGTGAAACCTAACAGCCTGAAATCTTTCCCACTAGTTTCACCTCCACTACCCGTCCACAAATGAAGACGAGTGTACAGATTTGTGTTTATTTAAACAAACGGTAATCAGTGAAGCTGTTCAGAAGCTGGCCATTGAAAAAAAACTTAGGAAAACTTTGTAACCAAAAACTTGTGAAGTTCGGTCAATGGTCGATTAATTACAGACATCTCAGAGTAGACCTAATTGACAAGCACAAAATAACTCTCCACATTGGTAAACTCTCCCATTGCGGAATTGACACGTCACTATGGAGACAAAACTGCTTCACAACTAGAGTCTGGTCACACTGGAGCACTGCCAAACTCACAGAGTGGTCATAAGAGTTTTCATATTTTACTCAGCTGATAAGTATGCGGAAAACAACCACTCTCTCCTAATCTTGTTTCAAATGTCACCAAATGAGAATATGAGACGGAATGTTATTTCGGTTTATGTCGTTGATATGAATGCATCACGACAGCCTCATTAAAATGTTATTTCTTTTCCTCCTATACACTTTTCCATTATATCTAACAATTTCTCACTGACCAACGCAGAAACAAGAAAGAATAAACAAAAGGATTTTTTTTAAAATCTTGTGACAATCTACGAACTCAAGAGAATAAGTGTTAGGACAGTATTTTTGGATACATCAGAGTTAATGTTCATGTAACAGGAGATAAGGTTGTTGTACTGTGCATTTTCTGTAAGGTCTAATGTATCTCGGTTGATTCAATCGAAACGACTACTATGAACCAAAAAGCATCTCTTGTCCACTGCTAACAGAATGGAAGAGGTAAGACAAGTAACAGTCTGCAGGACTAATCTTGAGCATCGAAAAAAAAACATTTTATGAGATTGACTACCGATCACCTATTTCAAGCAGAATGTTCTAGCCTTAACTATACACCCTCTGATAGTCCTCCTAATGTTGAGTCATGTTCAAAATCTAGCATTAGATTAAAAGCCATTATACCGGATACCCTGTAGTTAGGGGACAATCATGCTCGTCAGTGAATGTGATAATCCAACTGAGTCAACGGTTAGTGGAAAGAAGTGTACGGAATGGGAATTTGAGCTAGCAATCTATCGGCAAGATAAGAGTGAATTAATTCCAGACAAATAGGATCACGGAAGTCTTGAACTTTTCATCGTCTGTAGAAGAGTAGCAGATATTATATGAAGAGTTACTAAAAATGGTAATCTATACCAAATAACGACGATGATGATAGTGAATTGGAATGGACCGCAATGTGCATATGGCGGATAAAAGGTAGGTCAGTTTTCAATGCTGAGAACATGAACCAGAAGTTGACAACTCATGTTTCACCAGCAGACATCATCTGATCTGCGGATTCGATATAAAAACTCCTTTTTCATTGATGTACAATGGTTCTGAACAATTCTCCTATTAGATTTAGATTGAAGGCGTTAGCAACCCCCATAAACCGGTATTAAAATCGCGCTTAACCCGATACAACATACACGTTCATACATGTAACCGCGCAAAGTGAAACTGTTTGGGTTGCAATGTAGCCATCTACTGTTATCACAACTAGACGCAACTGGTGTGACATTAGCAGAAAATCTCCTGATGAATGTGGGATCTATTCACATCCAGTTGTTCACATAATCGATATTCATCAACGCGTATGTGGACGACTAACTTTTCCCAAGATGATGTTTTCCATCTGGTCTCATTCAGTTTGTTATATAATATTGAGAAACCATTGTGCAACAAACAATATCAAGTATTGTACTAGCTTCTATTGTTTACGACTTCGCTTCATCAATGTTTTATCGTGTTAACATGGCTTCAGTTATCAGCTCTAAATGAACATCCAATCAGTCGTTTGACATCTGGTGTCTGGACACAAGAAGATCATCAATCTCTGACATGGGTTATTCAAATGGAATTACTGTACTTTGTCATTTAGGCCTAAAAGACGCGAAGTCCTCTGAGTATAGACATTTTTAGGATAGTTGATGAGGGTCGTCAAACCAGGTGCCTGAAATACACTCACAATTCTATCGGTTTGTGGACATAATACTTCGATGTAGTTCTCTTTACTTGACAGATCGTCGCAAACATTCGAAACTACATCCAACACTGTCTCCACCTCATCTGCTTTCTAGTTTACCCTTTGTGCCCGCAATCGGAGGAAGATAACAGTAAAACTGTAACTCTAAACACTATAACAACTCACGGTATTGATGTGCGCGCTAAAGACAAAAAGGACAGCACCATTACAGTTTACTAGTCAACATGATTTGTACCAGTCAACAATCACTTAAACTGTTACCCATTTAGCTCATCGCACCCTACCAGTATGAACATTTGCCCGTAATTATGACTGTAACGCGATACGCAATATTCGTACGTCTATGAACGAGGACTTAATCGATCTTAGTAACCAAACTACCACACCTTGCGTTATATTTGAGCGATGACTTGTCTTAACTACATGAAAATATGTATCGGAACCTAACGGTAAGGCCGCAATCACGCGACTGATTTCCCAGTCCCGAATGCGAAAACTGAGACCAATGGAATAAGATAAATCCCCGAATTTTTAGTATTTGCATGTATCAATTGTCTAAATCACATGCTCAAATGCAATAAAACTAGGTAACTGACCATGATTTCCATAAATTTGTCGACGATTAGCGCTGCGCACTGAGCAAGCTAGTCGGTTGCATGGTTTTCTCCAATGTGATGGATAAACGCAAACCACACAACGAACTACCTCCCAATTCCGCAACGCATCCACTCCGACCCGTACACGGTATAGCTCCATGGCCACTTTAAAACAGTGGACGTACGAGACGACGTAGACTCGACATCCGATGGAGAAAAAAACATCCAGGTCTTCTCAAGGCCAACGACAATCGTCATACAAAATATCTACCCCAGGGCCTGAAATCTGACCAATCAGCGTACAGTGTTAGATTTATGTCGTACGCTCTAGTTACTGATTGGCTATTGTGAAAGTCAATCGGATACGGGACGAATAACATGTGAAGCAGGTATGTGGGCGGGTGGACAGCCTGATAGACATTGGTGACTGAAATCGCAATGGTGACGACGGAACTGTTGAGGGTGGTGGTGACACTAGTATTTACCAGTCTCGTTTGTCACGTCCACATCAATAGTGGGTGATGGGGGAGGACTAACATTGGAATATCGACCCCTTATCACATGACTGGAACGTCGGACTACATCGGGTAGTTTTGGTTACAGTGTTTGCTGGGCTTCGGCACAAAGGAGAACCTGACTAGGCATGAATTCGATTCTCGTAACGAATGAAAACAGGAAACTTTCTAAGGGGGTTAAGCTGTCAACATTAGACGTGAAGTTGACATTATATTTGGTTGATTTGGTAACTATTTTGATTTATGTGACAAACTCAGTGCGTGTGTAAAACTGTTTCGACATGACAACAAGTTGAGTGGAATTAACGATACACGATGAAACCCTATGGTTTAGGTGTTGACAGGCTGCTGAAAATCAGGCGGTAACAGTTTAGGTAGCTAGATTTTAAACCAGTGACCGAAGACTGACCCGTTCGGGCAAAGGGTACGTGAGGTTACATTGACTCAATAGACAAAGTTTCAGTCGACTAACTATTGTGATAATCGTAGTACTACCGTGTCTTCAACCCAGTAATCTGTCTGTTCTAGGATTGGAATAATACATTCTCAAAAGCCATGATTCTAACTTGAAGTCTTGCCTATGGAAACGGACGTTATTCTATTGGCACCACGTCGACATCAACCGAAACCAGTTAGTTATTTTGTACACATGTAAACTTTACTTCATAGAGAGACGTCTGGACAACAAAACATTATGTTACCCAAAAATGACTCAGTATGTCTTGTAACAACACACAATGGGAGCTGATGTCGTTGAAGTGATCTAGAACTGTTCAAAAGGTATCCCGAATCAACATAAGATCTTATAATATCAGTGAACGAATGATTATCACAATTGTCTATTTTGTTTCAATAAACGCTTAACGACAATGTCGTTTTTTTTGTGGCGATAACCACTGTTAATCCTATAGTCGAGTGTGTAACCTATCAGGATAGGTTTCAATTCTGTTATGCCCGCTGAGTAAAACCGATGACAATCAGCTAGAGTACAAACGGAAAGCAGCTGGAAGTAAACATTCTCGCTAGGACAAACACATTGATTGTGGACAATGACAGTTAAACGTTTAACAATCTTAGGTATGTTTTAGGTTAGATTTACAGGAGAGAATTAGAAAGGAAATTATACTAGAGAACTACATATCACCATTTTTACAAACAACTCAGATACAAAGTTATAGTAAGACAACTGTCATTGTCTGATCTCATCAACTGAACTACTTTGCTCCAAAAGTATGACGTCAATTCAAACGAATTTGGCTAACTGACAACTTTTTTGAATTCAAAAAATGAGTTTTTAAAAAAATCGATAACAAAAGGAAAAAGAAAATTCAGTTTACGAATAAAAATATCACTATCCTGTTCTCATTTAGATATAAATAACCAGGACGAGTTTTTCATCCTTCGAGTTACTGACCAAAGCTTTCACGAGTATGATCATAGAGTTAGCAAACAACATTTGGGAATTCAAGTCAACGTAACTGTTCCGTTACAGACAATGCTCAGAATAAGTAGAAACTTTAAGGGAGATTAATTGCTTCATGAAGGTCAATGTGAAAGTAATGTTCACCCCGAAACAGCAATGTCATCTAAAACACAACATTAGTTTGAATCAGACATTTACCGACCGAATATCTCGATCACGTAGATTCCATACACACAGTTGGCAGCACTCGAAACGGATTAGCCTGTCACAGTGACCGAAGCCAAAGGACGTTTGCGCTTCAAACCATCCCTCCAAATGGCTTGCGCTGCACCACTTGCGGTTCCACTCACACACCACGTATCCGGTGTAGATCCCAAAGAATAAGACTAGTAGGTGTGTGAGTTAGGCTTTTGTGTCCAGCCCCTCAATGCTGATTAGCCAGTTGAATGGCTAGCAGGAAAAAGAAACCGTTATCTCTCGGAAAATAAGCAGACAGAGAGAGGGAGACTTCAACGACAAGACGTATGTTGTGAAGAAAGATATGTAAAATGTAATACAAGAAGCATTTCAGCATAGGAATGCACGTTGCTGTATTCCAGTGGGGATAAGAGTGATGCACAAAATTCACATTGGACTAAGAAAAGAACAGATAAACCATCCCACCCCATTCTTTTTTCCAGCTCTATTAGTGTATTGTATAATGAATGGTTCACCTGATACCAAACACGGTTGGTGACAAAAACACACATACACACGCTAGCACATTAACCAGTATGGAACACGTGTTGCCTAATAAGGTATTCTGTTCGTAAAGATACCGTCTTGGTGACTAGTTTTGACATATAAAGACGATTTCCGGAAGAACACTTCATATTGAGTTAGCAAGCTTAGAACGGTTAACGAAACGAGAAAACATGAAAACTGCCGGAACGAAAACGTTGTATGACTAAGCAATCCGGTCGCTTGCAAACAAATAGACACGATCTCACATGAACAATATGCCCAATTCTAAGTCAGTGTAAACTGATCGAAGACTGGAATTCCTATTGCCTAGCTTTAAATCAAAACTAAATATCAGGACACTCTTTCACAAACGTTTATGATAAAACCAACAACCAGTATGCATCAGACAAGAGGGTCATAGATTCAAAGCAATGACATACACCTAGATTATGGTGACTACATTTAGACAAACGTGAAGAATGTAACGAAATGAGATCAGTTATTTGGAACACACGACGTACAATTGAGTATCTGCATCGTTATTTATAGGTCTGTTCAGCGTATTCACCGAGACTTTTTATAGAGAATAAGATGAACTGTTTGGGGAACCTTCGATTTGTTCGTCAGACAGGGCAGACCAGACTTTAAGCCGGGTAATGCAAAACAAGAGTAACATTAGAGTGACCACACGAGAGGCAAAGCAACGAGTATATCTACATTGATTCTGTAAAAATTCGCCGCTAAAGTAAACAGTCGAACAAGAGATGGACAAGAGATTGACAGATTTTGTTTTCAGATAGAAAATGAATTGCAGTCCATCCGATCTACGACTAACACCAACAAACTGTGTTCAAACACACAACAGACTAGTAACTAAGGCTCCATTGCAACGCAAAAGCTTCAGGTTGGGTCGGGAAAATATATTCTACACCACATCTTCCACAGACAATAGTTGATAAAATTATTATCTCAATTGTACGGACAATTCTTTTGCAAAACTATCTCACATTAACAAGAAAACGTGTCAGATGAAGGACAGCAGAATAACCGCATGCACAGATACGTGCATATATAGATCTGAAAAAGAGATGTGGGTGTACGTTGAGATGAATCTAGATGAAGAGGTTGATGGAAATCGTACAACATTATAAACGCAATTAATTCATTTGCTTATTAACGTTAAAATCCGATAGATTCAATGAAATCGTAAAAATGAATATTGCCACAATTGGACATATGTCTCATAGATTTACAAGAAAGTGTAAAATGCCTAGTTGGAAGTGTCAAAAAGATTGTCAAGAAAGAGTACATGTCGAGAGCTACAAAACAGAGTACATGGTCGCATGGGGGACGAAAACGACTCAAGACATGAGATGTAAAATGTGGGTCATCTCATTTCGATAAACATATTGTCGACACGATAAAATCACTTCAATTCGTAGTTCAAGGTAACAGCCAAATGTAAACATAGTGTGAGAAAAAGTTTATTTTCAACTTGTATTTGGGGGCAATTATTGAGAAGATGCTGGGGTGTGCTTTAAGCCATCTTCCTAACTCGGTAGGACAATTCTACGGATTAAGGGAGGTGGATACGTGTAACTGGTAGACCCCAGGTGCAAAATATAAACACTTGATCGAAAATCAGTCCTTGAGAATACACGCGGGGCTGGCACAGAAGTGTGAGAAAGTCTGAGAGAGATTCAGACCTTGGAAAATACCCGATTTAGTAAACAGTGGGGAAGACGTGTGACCAGGGAGTGATTCAAAAAAGAACTACGTAACATAATGAAAGATGGTTGAGATAATGGTCTAACATCGATATCCCCTCCCGGCTGATGCAGAAGGTATCAATGAGATCGGTGAAACAGAAGCGGACTGTATTGAATTTGCTATCAAGAGATGACAGAATTGAACAGAAAGAACAATGAGATTATGCATCAACAATGAACCGAGATAGATGGTAGGCAAATTGACGTGAATCAGTGTAGTTATTCTGCGGCAGTAGATGTTCAGGAAGAATGTTCCCACCGATAGGTTTGAATTTGGTGGACATCTAGATTCGTCCTTCGTCGATCTCAGTATGATACTAGCAGTTCACTTATGGTCACAAAGTTTTGTTGCTCTTTGTGGTTCGGTCAACATTTAAGCCTATTGGGAACAATTGACGACTGTCTATCCTATATCTTTGCTTTTAAGCTTCATAATTTCTGTATAAAGACAGTTGTGCTTTCCATACCGAGGGAAACGTTAGTCGAAGAATTGCTGGGCACCTATCAAAATGAGTCGAATGAACGGTTATGCTATCCTAAGACAGCATTTTGAGAAGCGCCCAGTAAGGAGTCAACGCAGCAACCATTGTGAACCAAGTAAATGATTGACGTGATTAAAAGAATTAGCGTATTATGGTGAGAATAGTCCATCAACAATCGATATTACACCCCCCTTTCTTTGTGTATAAAAGTCAGTGTTTGTGATGTTTGCGTTCCCTTGAGTTGTAGCATTGATCAACGCGTTTTGGGTTTGTTGTGGTTTGGAAATGTTGAGCATGTAAACTGATAGCAGTATAGATGTAAACAGGCCTGCTCGAGCATAAACATCACAATGTCAATCCTTTGTCCGATCTGTTCAAACACTGACAAAGTGAGACATGATATCAAACATGCTACGGTATACAATGCGTACAATATTTGAAAAGTATGTATTGAGGTTTTTATCAGCCAGTAGGAAAGTTAAACTGACTGATCTTGTGGGGAATTTGTAAGTAGTGTGTGTATCCGAAAGTTGTTGGTAGCATTCAGTGCTGTTTAATCTACATAAATGCTATTGCTTGATATCTTATTAGTCACCAATAAAGTGTTGAACCAGTTCAATAAACACTGAGATTTTAAATCGAGAAATCATAATTGTTAAGGGAACAGTCGAGATGATCGGATAACCTGTGCACTACACAAACATGACTGCGACTGAGCATTTGAATATGTGAATTTGATTACGTCTTATATGAGATCAGTGGTGCAGTGATGAACACTACTGCCTTGAGAAAACGTGAACTGCAGTCTGAATTCCAGTTGTGGTACACTAACAAACAGTGAAACTCGAGTCTAGCCAACCTTTCGATACAGTCTGTTAGAGAGTGTGAAACCTATGAACAAATCCAAATAGTGGCACAATATTACTCGAGAAAACGAATATAAAACTCTCTGGAAAGAAAGTTTTGTCTGTAAAATTTAGGCAACATGTGAATAGGTGGAAGGATATATTTGTGTGCTGAAGTTTTTGATCACAGATTGTAAATCCATATCTACCACTTCCAAACAGAATCAAAACACAATCCGAGACGTGTCCATTCGTGAAATGTGATCTATTACTTAACGCCAGCTGACTTCAGAGGTGTACACACTGCTTCCAAACAGGCTCAATCGCTGAAAATGGTTCATCACCAACTTAATTCGTTCCGGATAGTTTCTTTTCCATACTGCGCTTCAGCATCAACACCAGAGGAACGGACTGAATAATGTTTTCTGTCATAACCCTATAACGAGAACGTAACGACAACTATGAGGTGCAATTAAAACTGTTCGGTCATGAACAACATTCGCATTTCAAATGTTCCTTGAGAAAAGTATTTTACAAGGGTTGTGTTAAAAGGAGTGATCGTTAATAGGTCCGTTTGTCATATTTTCCCAAAATGTTGGGTCACTTGTCAGACCGTTGATTCCGTTTGTGATTTTCGCGGCAAATTCACTGTTAAAAATGTCGGTTAACAAAATAGTGTTGTAATCTCTAATGAATACTGACGGTTGCAAAATGGACTCTTGATCATTACTTGAAAGCGAAAGTGATTGGGAGTTCGCATAAGATAATTCGGTCGTGCCTAATGTCAGGTGATTGATACAGTGATAAACACGGTTGCTTGCTCATGAACAGTGTGTCCGTGGTTCAAGTCCCGGCAGAGGCGATGATATACACTACTGACGAGCTGCTCTAATAAGAGTGAAACTCGAGTCTAGTGCTTTTGCTTTTCGAAAGGGGCCGACTGGAAAGTCTATGAGAATGCGACAGGTACTTGGATCAATTGTGGGTGATTTTCGATCTATATGATGAGGAAATAGACTTCTGCTGACAGAAACTACTGTGGAATGATAGAGTGATTATTACTCTCACCCGACCAATCAGTCCATAAGTAAGGTCATTGTTGTGTCAACATACGATTGAATCCACCCTTCCACTCTACCTGTCATATGTATTAATGTGTTAATTGATCAGGATTATTTTAAATCAACACAAAATGTCTAAATTCTTTCTAAGAAAGTGAAACTATCAGTGCCGAATTTTGTGGTGTTAACCGAGCTTCCCAGTTTGTTTCAAAACCTGGCACACAATTGTCAAACAATAGTAACTAGCATGATGTTTCTGACTGTGGTTCAAGTCAAGCCGAAGCCCTGACTTTTTATAATTAGGTCTCATATAAAGTAGTAACCAAGCCAATACAACTGTTGACAGTTGACACAAAGTCTGTTTCATCGGAAATCGAGACAAACTTGAAGGACAGTATAACGCGACAGATACTTTTTGTCAGGCTTTCTCAACTGATCGTAAGAACGAACAGGCAACATATTACAATTAGACTGTACGATTGTCCTGACGCCTAACCGATATCAAAGATTGGTGATGTGGTTGAAAAGATGTATCAGTAGGCTTTGTTTACAGGGTATCAAACACCAACCACTTAGTAACAACTGTGTATTACACTTTAAACCTGTGGAAGCCTTTACTAATTCCGTTGTTTAGAGCTACCAATGACATCGTGTGTTACCAGAGGAAGAAAAATGGGTTCATTGTTAATGACAAGAGACTGAATAACAACACTGGCTTGCATTAACAGTATAAAAGATCATAGCGTAAACTTGGCAGAGTTCCTCGAAATGGAGAGAAAGTCTGGATTTGATATCGCAACACACACAACCATAAAAAAAACTCTTAACATATGAAATTAAGAGTCAATCGGTTGGTTTAGTCTTATCACGAGGCCCCAACCCAAGACGGCGTGTTGTTGAAACACTAATCTGTTATTCTCCGTAGTCTTACAGATTTTTGCAACAAAATTGGATCATGCATCATGAAGTAAGTAGTTCTTCCAGTGCGCGATGTAAACATATCGTATTGTGATGCGTAACCGAAACAACACAGTAAAATGTCTAGATATGATAGTGAGATATGGCAAAAGCTCATGGCAGGTGGATTGCGGACAACACGGGCGATCGAATGAGCCACCACTCAACGAAATTTGGTTAACGGGCGACAAATGGCAAACAAAAAACCTACCACAGAAAGAGTCAGCCGCGCGCACAAAACCACACGAAGTTTAAGTGGAAACTGTTACTTCATTGTGGACTGGAGTTCCGGTTTATAAACGCGAGTACACACGTGACGTGAGGACGTACGAGTTGGACAATAAAGATCATGCTTTGTTGAACCATTCAAAAAGGAGCTGACGAGTATCGTTAACAAAAATGCCGACCACCGATCAGTGGAACGTATGCTATCGCTTGCACATTAGTGAAGAGCGGTACATTTGTGGTATTGTTCTCTGGAAACCCGGTACTTCATGTTACAGTCGAAACTGTCAAGCAGTGAGCATACAGTTTATTGACAATCCGGTCAAAGAACAATCGGCCACATGACATCTGAACAGGCTGAACCGGGCAATCTGACCCAGTTGACTGACAAGCAGCCAACCCACGGATAGGACAAAGCCAAGGTGAATTCTCGTCCTTGATGTGTGAATGCCCGGTTAACTGACTCGAACAGTTCGCCTACATCACTTTGTCACCAGACGAAATGCTTCTCTAAGCCAGACAGGATACGGAATTCGCTTCTCGAGCCCAAGTAGACTCAAGTGCCTCAACGTTTTGGACATGATAATGAATTGAAAAAAAGAAGGCTGTCCATCGATTATGAATTATACCGATCGTAGAGACAGGCCAGGAGTGAACTTTGAAGCAGCGACTCATGTCTATCGAAGAATGGGCGGGATGACGCCCCAATAACAGAATAAGTGAACCGCCATCATGTGAATGAATTTCGTTGAGCTGAAAGTTTTAGTGAAATTTGCAAATTTACACCTGTTCCAATGGCAGATATTACGTTTGAATCGTAGTTCAACGGGTACAAGATTTTATTTTGCGATCAAGTTTCCGATAGGAGCGATGCCTGAAAGTTGTGGTTAATTCTGCAAACAATTGGACCAGCAGACCACTACAAATATGTCAGTTTCGTTCTTCTAAGAGACTCGTGCGATTGCATATTTGACGGGACGGTCCAGACATCGACCCGGACTTTGTGTGAGCAATCCTCTCTGTTCCGAACTTGATACCAACATTTCCACCTGGGTATGAAACATGCCAACAACTTTGCTATATCGTGAACTGCAAACGTGAACACTAAGTTATGCGTACACAGCGAGAACCGGTTCAAGTCTTTCATATTTATCTGACTCTTTCAGTATCCCATAGATGCACATGTCGATGCACAGCTCCGATCTAAGATCTAACATAATTCTGCGAGATATTGCAGCATGTTATAGCCGGAATGACAAACCCAAATCACTTGATTAGCAAATTTGAAACACTCACATCCCTTTATCCAGTTCGTCAAGACGGGAGGAGGACGTACATTGTGGGACTCAAACGTTTCGTTTATTCTCATCAGTCAATTACGTAAAACATTTAGTATATAGATAGACAACGCACGGCGACAAAACAACAAAACGAAAGAACGTAACATGGATGCATATCAGTGTAGGGTAATCGGTTGCAGTGTCACAGCAACACTTTCCGTCAAGACAGCGCCATTGTGCGTGATGCTTCGGAAAATGTTATCTCAAGGTTGTGAATGCGTAATAAGACCATAAACGAAGTATCGGGGGTCAACCACATTACCGGATGCTACTAGACGTTTCGAGATCGATTTCGGTTGTTAATATGCCGACCATCGTTGAGTCACTGTCTACACTAGCCACTTCAAGATGTGTACCGCCTTCCTCTGCTGCAAGTTTCGATCAGTTCTGCCATACCTGTAGGTTAACTGGTGAATGGCATGAGAGACAGTTTTCTAAGAAAGAACAATCGGAACAATGGAGAATAATACTGCGGATGAAAAATAAACAAATGCAGTTTCGTCGCGGGATAAGTGCGATCAATGGCAGACTTCAACATTAGACGTACATCGGTAGTAATATGGTCTCTGGTGTAGGAACTGTTGAAGAAGACCTGATTTTCCGACTCTGATTTCAGTTAGGAACTAGTCATCGGCTCCTTGTACAAAATCCCAACAAAATCGGTAGGATAACCATGCGCGAGCAGAATATTTACCAAGAGCTTCCCTTCAGACTTTAGGCGGTCAGTGTCGCATAACTTCCTTGTTCGATGAAAAAGCGTTTGCACTAAATCACATTTGTAAAGCACGGAGGGAAATAAAAATAACTGTGAGTACCGCCCACTCCATATGAAGTTCCGATCAATAGACCGGTTAAGTGTAACATCTGAAACCCCAGGAGTAAGAACATCTGAGAATAGTAGTGAATCTCCAGGTGTGACAGAGAGGTTTCAGTGAATGGAATTGAAGTGTTATAAAACGGTTATGAATGGTCACAATCGACTGATATTGAAATATCACCGATTGAACGTTTATAAGGCAAAGAACTGCCAACACAATCCGTTAGTCCGTGTTCGACTATTAGGCTCAACGAACTACTTGTCTCTACATCACCAATCGGTTTATAGGCATGTTCACTGAATTCAAACCGAACATTTTCCATACATGTAGGCATTAATTCTACGAGTCTATGGGAACAAATACAGAAATACTACGAGTCAAAGAGAAGTTACGTGAATAATCAACTGTTTCATGTAAGAGAACATTTGCGTGTAGAGTGTGATGAGGAACTCGCCAAAATATTCTCCAAAATATCACACAACTGAAAGGAATCTTTCTGTCGCCATGAGAGAAACTTATATAACTGAATGTTTGATATAGGTGACTAATGGGAACAAACGAAATGTGTGCATCTTGTAATGTATGTCTTATTGCTGTCTTGTTGAAAAACGCAATCGATTTGAAACACGATACCTTTCCATAGCTGGAGATTAGTCGACGTGGTCGGGTACCTCAAAAAGCAGCTGGTTAAACGGATGTCACAGGCGACTCCGATGAAAAAAAACTCTTTTCACTGAGTCGTGAGGCATTTGACATCTCGTTGGGTTTTGTCTTTTCAACAGACGTTGTTGTAAGAAGTGAAATGTGTCAGCCACAAAGGAAGATCTTGCTCAGTTTAGAGCAAGTTGAGAAACTAATCCTCATCTACGCGGAAGATTGGAGTATCGCATGTTCAGTTGACCAACTAATCTGCCGCTTGAAAATATCTCTCAAGTTTGTCATGTAATCTCGCAGAGAAATTGGGTCTCTTATCTTTAATGGACATTAAACCCGTCTGCAGTTAGAGGGCACGTCCGGCATCACGATTGCTGTCAAAGAATTTGTAATTCCCTTGGAAGACCATCACTACAAGCAGCTACGCATGTAGACAGAAACGCTTTCGGAAACAGGATCAACGATATTACCGAGTAACTTTTATGGGCCCTTTCATTGATGATACATGTTGCTTATTCGATGATAACCTCAACTTACTGGGTCGCGAGTTATTGAGATAATTTCGAGTTGAACTTTGCCCACAATTGATCGCAGCTGTCGCACTCTCATATACTTTCCAGTCGGCCCCTTTTGAAAAGAAACACTAGACTCGAGTTTCGTCCCCATTAAGGCTCATCAGTAGTGGATATCCTTGCCACTGCTGGGACTAGAACTCCGGGATAGATTAACCTTTTCAATCACATTCACTAAATCTTATTCAAGATACAGTCACACTAACCATCATGACGAACACCACTAGCGTCTACTTCTCGGACTTCGCTTGTACATTTTTGACATTCGGCCACTAACAGTTCCAACGAGGCATCTATCAATCAGACAGAGAAAGAACATCAAAACTATGAATTCACAACAATTGACGAACGGTTCGATCATTAGGAAAAGATCAGATGTCCTGAGCACAACGTTTGGTTCCCAAATGACAGGTATCAAGCAGTTCTCAATCCGGATCGAACCATATAGTCATTGATTCAGTTAGCAGGAAAACGTCAGTTAGAGGGTGGATTCAGACCGAGATGAATTGTCTACTTGAAATTTTCAGTCCTCGTCCTACTGCTTTAGATCGTTCGTCTTATGTCACCGTTTTGTCTAATAAACGTACATCTGCTAAGGTGGCATGTTCTTTAACAGGATAGGGAACAAGAGGCATTTATCACGTTGAGATCAACCTGGATATCTAAACAATGTAGGCTTCATAGCATCACTATTGTGATGGGGTTATAAAAGACAAGATTTAACAATGACATCCAGAAGTTCCTTACCACAATTTCAATGTCACATGGCCTCCAGATAGCAGATGTATGATCGTATGAACAATATGTAACCTGTCTTTTAGTAAGCTGTGCCACCCAGATGGAGCTTTATACTCTGCACAATTCAAAAACTTATCGTGCTTAGCTTGGGAAATGGAATCGACCATTTTGCGCTATTGAACATGTGCTAAGTTGAAGCCTAGATTTTGCAACCCTTGTTGAAGTAAACACGTTCTTTGAGAGATGGTATGTCAATTTTAAAGGCCATCTCCCAATAGTTTGTGATAGTAAGCACCTGTTAACAGTTATTGACAAGTACTCAAATATTCAGTCTGTTTTTTGCCAGTCCAAATAATACCGATCCCTACTTCTATATAGTGCTTCTGTGAATTAGTTCCGGTATTCAAGCGTACTGTCGTAAATATCTCTAGATGGAAGAACTAAAAATACTTCTTTGTGACAAAGATAGCGTTACCAGCTAAGCCAAGGCCTACAGCCCTCGAGCAATAGAGTAAATCGAATGGTTTTAAGTCACGTTTTGGAGGCCGGTATTGCTTGCAACATAAGTAAGAAGCATAACATGAAGGCAATTTTGAATTCGTGCTACACGATGTATCCTGGTCAATTACGGGCTGTCTTGTAAGTACATAGGAATACAGCATCAAATGGACGGTTATTCAATTATAAACGAAAACCGAAATCAAACACTCCGTTGTCAAGTCGACTCACTGCTTAGGAACCGTTTCTAATGTAACATCGTACAGGGTATACGCAGTGCTACTCTATAGAAAACCAACTCCACCGTAACTCAAATATGTGCACATCTGTCTCGCGAATGATAAGTTTGACTTCGAGCAGGGTAAACTTCGCGTTCAGATTATAACGCACTCTCTACAACTGACAGGAGAAGCTTAGGGTGAGCTGTTAAAACACATATTTTTGTTCAACATAAGTCCCATATATCAAACGGAATACAAACTATGCCATTCAAGGAGACGTCACAACTACATAATATCTAGTTAAATACCTCACAGAGATTGCTGGTGGCTCAGAAACCGTGACACTACTCTAAATGAAACAATGAACTTGATAATATAATGGCAGAATTGTGGAGAAGCCTGATGTTATGCATTATACTTAATTTTAAAAGTATTTCCAATGTTTTCTCTAAAAAAAAGCATCTTTCTTCTTTGTATTCAGTCATAAAGTTTTTCCTCTGGAGCCCATTTTTGACAAGTCAAAACAGTCAGAAAGAGTACAGTGTACTGTTGACCAAGAAAAAACTTATTCAAGTTACACTTTGTAATGCCTCGAAAAAGTTCCTAGATTGCCTATGATATGACTCATAAACTGGTGACAGAATGTTCATCTATACTACGTACCTTAGACATTGAAAACGTCTGTATGACGAAACATTCTGGACACAAAAATGGGCGGCGTGGTTACTAGTGTTCAGCTAGCATAGCCAAGACATGTAACGGATATACGCGAAAAGAATAACTGACAACGGATACTGGGTTCGCACTTGAAGTACAAGTTGAATAGCTCATGTTCATCATTCGCCACAGCTCGATAATTGAAAGGTCCGCATAACGAACATTGTTGAACACAAAAACAAACAGACAGGTATCCAGGGCTCAGCCCATGCAAATCAAACAGGTACATTATATGCTTGTGTAGAAACCAAGCGGTGAGGGTCGGTCAGTATCGACCAACCGGCTTAAACCTGATATGAAAAGGGGAAGAGCGCTGAATTTGATTTGATGCGTTTCACAAACACGAGCCTGTTTCTCGTTATCGATCGCCCAGTTGCTCTCTGCTGATCACCAATCTTCAATTAATCGATATTCACACCGTACGTCCATCGCTTCTCAGCTCGATTATATAACGCAAATCGAGCAACGTACATATGATTGAACAAAAAATGAACAACGCACTCAGAGAGAGGGACTAGCGACCGGTTTGTTGATCTTGATGAACGAATGGCTTAATAAATTATCGGTTAGTAACAGGGAACTGCGGTTACTGTAAGGTGAACATCACTCACAAGTGATTGTAACCTTTGCATTCCTATAGACTTCTCGTCCAGACTCTTCCGAAGAGAAGTATTCACCTACTGAGAATAAATGTTTGACAAACAGTTGAGCATTGATCAGGTGAAGACCATGATTGTTACCGCAAGAGTTTCACACAGAAATTTTTGCACACGCTTCTAGGATACATTACTATAGCAGAGCAAATTGGCTCGACGGGCATCGTACCTACAGGAATATGATTTTACAAGCAATCACTAACAAATGTGTCGTTGACTTTTTTTCCTAGAGGAAGGCGATCGAACAACTTCTCAGAGTGATTTCCGAAGTTTACGGTTTAGTAACCGACCATGACGCACAAACGTTAGTACGTCCAAAACATCATGATAACGCCCTCTGACAAGGGTTATGACGATCCCGACGAATACTAATGAAAAGCAGCTGAAAATGTTAGCTTTCCTATGGAGAAGGATTGGTCTCAACAGTGCAAGCTTATTAACATGGTAAAGCGGTGATAGTAGCCTGCCTGTGGTGGTCTGTTCGAGGTGAATGAGAAGGAAAGTAGTGGCAGATTGCCAAGAATTATCACATGCCGGATGCGTCAGAATATGCCATCCATTGAAACAAAAAGAGTACTGATTAAAAATGAAAGACCGACCTACCAAAGTCAGTTAGTCAAAGAAAACATTCAAGCCTTTTCAGTTAACACCTTTCTTCGAAATCAAGGAACTCTGATCGATGGATCTTTCCACTGAACGCTCGTGGTGACCAATACATTCTGGTCTTGACAGACCACTTTACCCGTTGGATCGAAGTGACCAAAGTTTCTGACCAGAAGGCGCCTACATGGGGAGATATGGCAATGAAGCACACCTTGGGGAATCACGGCCTACTTAAGGTAATCTTGACGACTCAGGAACCATGCTATGAAACGCAGGAATTCTGAACAGGCGTGCAGCAATTGATAATCAAAGGCATACGGACGATACCGTGTATCATGCGCAAATGAATGAGCTTAGTGAACTGAACAAGTGAACAAACAAAGAATGATTATCAGTCAAGAGAGACGATTTGCAGTCCACCCTAACATTAGTGTTATTAATCCTCTGTGCTCAGGCGACCACAAAGAAATCTCTACTTCACATGATGTACGGCAGAACTGTCCGACTTCCAGTGGATGAAGAACATAATCCTGATGAGAGCAACTCAAGATAAAAGGTAAAATATCGGAAAAATCTGATGGCAGGCTCCAGGCAATCCCTACCTCAATGGGAAGGAGTGTGGCGTTCGTACAAATTTTTTGTATTTTATGGTTTCTACTGCTTTTCCCAACTTTTACCTTTTCCAAATTTACATGTACATTCGGTGTTTAAACCATGTGAATCGAAAAACATACTTTTTCTCGAAGATCACCAGCCGTGCGTTGATTTCTGGAGAGTTAAAGACTAACGGAATAAACTATCCAGTTCAACGTATTTCTGGATTTATCTGTCTCCACGATTATCTCTGCTGTGGACTCAAAATCCCTTTGGAGCTGAACGATGAATTGAATACATTGGAAGCACCTGCAATCAGTGTGATGAAACTCTAAACCAAACACATCTTCATGAACTATTGTGAGTCAGTTTTTTAAACATTTTCCTCACATTTTTGCTTCATACTCGTACCCAGGCTGTATATACTGTTCAGACCCAGTACAGGGCTGTACGCGGTGTTGTCCAGATAAGGTACATGATCTACCGGACTGATGAGACAAAACGTCTGCACAGTAATGAAGTAACGAGTGACACGCTATGCCTAGAATGAAGACCAAAACAGAATCATCGAATCAGGGCCTAACATTAAGTGAGTCGCGGAAAATTCATCATCAGGCGACAAGGAATCAAGGAACCTCAGAAGGAGTTGTGTACAGTGCATGGCGTCGATAACGCTTAGCATCGAACAAAGTAAGAACGACTTTCGCATTGAAATCACCAGCAATCATCAATGTCAGAAGGCCGGGAAACTTAATCGTTAGGAACCAGTATGTTATGAGGTGTCTTGGCAACAAATAAACCGGCACTGTTCTCCTGATAATTGATATAGTGACGTGTCAGTAGCGTAAACTAATGGTCACGCTCTCCCTTCATTTATACACCTTGCAGTAAGTGTCTATCACATGTTGAAGAGCCCTTTACAATCAAAACAGCAGTCAACACTTGGAAAGAATTTGTATCACTTCCAACTGTGAGGGTGTTTGTCTGATCGTTGAATGACCGCATAACTAGTCTGCCAGCTAATTTCATATGAAGAAACTATGGCTCATCACTCTATCTTTAACGTTCCGGTTGCTCGACAAATCTGGATTTTTCAAAAGCCAACATGTCGAGCTCACAGTAATTGCGTTGGTTTGAATGAATGGTGACTGGACGCATGAGCGGGAATCAGTGAACGTTGATTGTTTATACATTCAGTCTGTGAAAGCTGGTATTCTTTCCATGCGGATGTAAAAGTACACTGAATTGCAAGAGTTGCGTCCTGTTTGGTCCGAACCAGCTAATCGAAACGGTGTCCCTGTTGATTTTTTTGCCAAACACTGTACACCATCAGAATGTATGTGAATGGTGCGCATCGCACTCCATACACTTCCGGTTAATTCATCTGATCAGACAGCTAGTCTGCACCCACCCCTTGGTTTATCTGCGTTGACTTCGTTAACAATGTGACACAAAACCAATTGTATATTTTGTGTTACGCTATGCGCGACACTATCACTAGGGTAAGCTAGGGAGGTAGAGAACCAGCCGAGAGATGTCATCGGTAGGGTGTGGAGCGCAATACGTGTCATCTGTGGACAGCACAAACGAACACCAATTGTGGAAATAATATGAGCATCCTATAGCGGAATAGATGAGAAAGTTTTTAGTTTTAAAACCTACCTTGAGCTTTCTATGTTTAAGTCACCATGCTACAGTTACGTGGTGAATGAAACTCAGTTGAGAGCATTAAATATTGTCAATTAATGTACAGTCGGATGCTCGTTTGTTGGGTACAAACTGGTCGTTACCATAGTAAATATGCTACATAACAGTAGATAAACTGAAAGATTATTGCATATCGTAAGTTCACGCCCATTTATATAAAACTATGAATTGATTTAGGTATTTCTGAAGTAACATTAAGAACTTTTTGGTAAATCTATTCGAAGTATTAAAAAGATAAGAGAGAAAAAATGATTGATACGCAACAAAGTTATTAATTAGGGTAAAGAAAAACCTTTACTATGACATGAGGCTTTCTACGTCGGTTAAACGCATTACTAAACTAAAATTAGCAATCAACCATGGTCTACACGAGCACAGAGTGGAAGGGAGCGTGTGTGAGCGCACGCGCACTGTATCATGAGATCAATTAAGTTGAGAGACAGAAAACCGGGGGAATGTTTTTAACGATAAGGATATTGGGGGTAAGTCACGATGATATCTAAATGAGCAAAGAACAAAGATCGAAATTCAACTTTTAATGCCTCTCTTTCGACGACGTATTGAACCCGGTAGGCGAAGATCACATTTTCTTGTGAGATAGTTCCACTGTTGTACTGAAATGGTTGCTTCAAAATGTGTTTGGTCGGTATTTGACTCGTTAAATTTGCTGCCATAAACCGAGTAACTGTTTGTACAACCGAAAGCTCCCTTGTTAATCTATCGAAAATTAAGCACCAGAAAAGGAGATGAATCAGCCGAGTGTCAGGGAATTCAGTGGTCGTCCAAAACCGCATTCAACTAACGTTAGGGACGTTATTCTAGGAGTAGCGTAAAGTGAGTCCGTTCACCTCTGCCTGTTATTACGATTGCTGGAACATACTACTGGGCAGTACGCCCTCCATAAACAGTCGGGCGATCGATCTGTGTTCGCGTCGAGGAGGTGAATGACAAAAGATCGTCAAGTGAAACAATTCATATACGTGAAGATATAGCGACGACTCAGTGAGTAAGATAAAGGCCCGGTAATGTTAACATGAATATGACTGAAACAAGCGACAGGGATGGTAAACATTTTGGGCACTGTAATTACGTATATCACTGATCATATTTTTATCTTGCGATGGATATTGGAACATCGGCACTGTTACAGACAGCCGACAGTCGTGATCTTTTTGGACCTGAAGGATGCTTTCGACTCAGTTGCTCGTAACATTTCCTGGAGCTGCCTTCTCCGCAAAGGAGTACCAGATAAATACGTGAATCTGTTGAGATCACTGTATGCTCACTCTGCAAGTAGGGTGACAGTTTATGCACAACTATCTCGGGTATTCATCACTCCTAGTGGTGTTCGTCAGGGGTGTCCGATTTCCCCCTTCCTGTTCAATTTTGTCATGGACGACATTCTGGAGGGTGCGCTTCGGGAATCCAATGTGCTCGGAGTTGAGCTTCTTCCTGGCGATAGATTGACCGATCTGGAGTATGCGGACGACAATGTCTTACTCAGCTCCTCTGCCGAAAACATGTAGACCATGCTGGACAGGTTGGGCGACTGAGCTGGTTTGTATGGAATGCACTCCGCACCTTCAAAGTGCAAAGTATTGCTTCGAGACTAGGGCACTTCAACTCCTACTTTCTTCACTGCAGGTAATCTGCTTGGGACTGCGGACAGTTTCACATATTTGGATAGCACTATCTCGTCAGCGTGTAATATTGCTGATGAGATATCAGCGAGGATAGCAAAGGCACGCGTTGCGTTTGCCAAACTGCGCCATCTGTGGCGTCAGAAAGACGTCCGGTTGTCGTTGAAAAGAAAGGTATACAATGCCTGTGTGCGTTCCATTTTGATTTATGGTTCGGAAACGTGGCCTGTTCACAGAGAAGATATCAACAGACTTGCTGTGTTTGACCATCCTTGTCTCCGCCAATTGGCCCATATTAAGTGGACTGATCGCGTGAGCAATGTGGCCGTTCGCCGGCGCGTATCCCGGAACGCCCGGGATGCGCGATCAGTTGGTCAACTACTCACGGTGCACAGCTTGCGATGGTTCGGTCACGTACTCCGTAGGTCATCTGATTGTTTACCGTACCGGGCAATTATATGCTGAGGTCACCCACAGTTGGGTAAAACCGCGTGGTGGTCAGGCAACAACGTGGTCACAAAATATGAAGACCTTGACTGCTCCATTGAGCAAAGTGGGTAGGTGTTGCCTGCCTGGATGGGGTCCTCGTGATCACTCAGTCCAGTGGTTAGTGACGGTGTGTCGCAGTCAATGGCGTACCTGTATCCATACCATATATATTTCCTTCGCTTAGTCTTCCTTTATTAATTTTCAAACTTCTTAGTGACGTTTTCTTCTAGGATATTCCACGTCACTGTTGAGGTGAGCGGCGGCCCGAGCCACGATACTTTTGGTCAGGTTCATGACTGTTATGATGACGATGATGATGATATCACTGGACTACTTTGTAATGAAAATTCATACACATTCTTGAGAAAGTTCGAATGTCTCTGAGTACATTAATTCAGACAAAATTGCTTGAAACCGATCTTAACGTTTGACGAATGGTTAGATGAGAAAATCAACGAGAAAGATCGAAGCTGTCGTACCCGAAATTTACTGTTACGGGTAGACGGAAACTGTGAGTTGTGTTGCCATCACAAAACTAGCTGATTATAATTCATTAAGAGACAGTGAGAAAGATATCAAACATTTGTAGTTGTAGATAGCGTACCGGTTCGAACGATGAACCTTTCAACAGAAAAGTGCAGATCCAACTTAGACCATAGAAAGTAAACATTCACAGGGCATTGGCCCCCAATTGATGCCAGTTTGGAGACTCTACCTCAATCACGAATATTCATATTGGTTTGATTTTCTACCAGTATTAAAATCGACTCCCATTTCTAACAATATTGGGACTGGGACACAAGAAGACACAATAACAGAAGAGCTGAAGCGTATGCGTTAAATAAAACACTGACAGAAAATTTAATGCGTCTCAAAAAAGCAAAAGTATTGTACTCTTATCAGTTAATAAGGCCACACATGAACTTGCACAGACTATGCTGCCCAAAATGGTATCAGGACTTGGCAAGCCAAGCAAACGGCTGGAAGAATAACCCAACACCAGAACCATTCACATCTCGAGTTACAAATGGGACGAATCACTATCGAACTTAAAACCCTACAACACTTGGTTGATGGAGGTCAGCAACGACTGTACGACATTTCTTCGATCGAATGACATTCGAAGGAGTTCAGACAGGTTAAGCGGAATAGAGATGGTTGTATCAGGGACATCCTCTATTGTTACAGAGGTTCAGTGATATTCACGAACTAAATCGACTTCGAGAAAAATATCAACTTGTTATGAACAGTCCAAACAAAGCTATGGTCTTACGGAATATGGTAATGATCGGGTGCGGTAATTGTCACGAGTGTGCAAGTCATTTGCGTGATTCGCTAACACGTGGATTGGTGAGGAGTAAATTATTCTGTGACCAAAAGATGCTAAGCTCCAACACGTGCTCGAAGTGTTATGTGATATTTAGCAGTCTAGGAGGAACCAATCGGTGGTGTCCTCAGTGTATACCTGATGAATGAAAGAAGGCTTCGACATGCCGGAATGGTAAGTAGGACTTATTCTGGCGCGAGACTTCCCGATTAACAAGCTGAATGCCCATCTCGTGACGGAGTTCGGAATTATCTGGTTTCCATCTGATTCCATTAGTTATTGTAGTGGTGTAGCTCATCAGTTTTTCTAAACATCAACTTGCAAGTATAGCGGGATGTACAAAAAGTCCTCGTTACTGAAAGACATTTGTAGGTCAGCGATAATTGAGACTCAATTGAGTACGAACCTGCGTATGAGGGACTTTTCGTCGTAGACACTGTGTTTGTTCCTATTGCGAGGGCGCCCAAGTAATATCCACGACGCCAGAAGGAATATGTTCGGGTAAGCTTGACATGGCATACACCTATGTTTTGTGAACGGACGTGTGGAACAGCACTAATACATACGAGATGCGAACAACAACGTAGGATATCTACCTGTTCAACAATCAGGTAACCGGTTAACCTATCTTAACTCATTCGAATGTCATTCGATCGAACAAATGTAGTACATTCGTTGCTACTCTCCATCAGCCAAGTGTTACAGAGTTTCAAGTTCAATCACCATTTATACTGTTTGTGGCACGAGATGTTTTAGTGGCTGCTTACCCACACAGTGAATCCAAAAAAACATCGAAACTTAATCTCAAGTCAAATTGAATAAACCCGCATTAGATTCTATCATGAGACTTCGTCTACTCTATGAACTAGTAAATCATTTTCGCAGGTTCATTCCCAATTATCGGGACATAACGTAGTTCCTGCCCAATTTGCTACGTGCAAATAAACAGTGTAATCTCAAACAATACAGAAATTAGAAGCTTGAAGTAAAATTGTGAACGTGACGTATCTGGATGCACAGATCGATACCTTGTTTTATCCTATCACTAGGGCCTTCCAACTTACCGTTAGCACAACTGTTCAGCAAATAGTTAATGGTAATCATCAACCCGTCTCCTTCTTTTCAAATCAGTTATATTCCTCTCAAATTAGATGGGTTGTGTTTAGTCAGAAAGTGTTAAAAATTTGCTTAGCCATTCGTAGTTTACTACTAACTGTTAATGTTTGTCTTCAACTTTAAAACCGAACTCCACTGGCCGAGACAGTTTGGAAATTGGTACCGGTGAAAATGGACGAGATAAAAATGTTCTCAGTGAATTCCTGGATTCATTGTCATGATCTTTTCTTTTTGGTTTTATGTCCGTAACTACAAGTTACTGATTTCCAATAGTATTAATTGCACATTTACCGGTTTTCCATTCACAAAATGTCGTGATACTTTTTGAAAATAACCTGAAGAAGCCGTTTTTGGTTAGTACGAGCATAGCTCAGAAGGGTAAATTAATGGGGAACGAATTCAATAGTGTCCATGTGTTAGGCGATCTGTTTACCATTGAATCACAGCCACCATGCTTGTGGACACAGTTGTGGGATGATCATGTCCCGCCGGACATTAGCACAACCCTGGATAAAATGTAATTCACTTTTAGTGAGCTTGCTCTAAATATGCACTTTTTAAAGTGTGTTTCCGAAGATAGTCTGGATGTTTACAATTTTTGATGTGGAACAGAAAAATCTACAATTCATTACTTAAACATAACAAGACGACCATATGAACAGTCAGTCTTAACGGTATGATCGAAGTCTACTATCTATGGATAAAAGCACGTGAGTGGTTGTTCTGAAGGGGTCAGATTAACTCAATCCTGTTGTGTAGCGCAGAAACGACTATTATACTTCAACCCGACAATCGAAACTAAAGCACCTGTACACGACGAGTGAACATACTATGGCAGTTCAGCGTAAATCTCATGTGTTCTGTTGTCCCTTCTAAAAATATACACTTCAGAGTCGATTTTCATTTACTGATGAATGAGATATTTATAGCGGACAAATGGGTACGCGCTAGACCCTCGTCCACTAACAATTTAGTACGCATTTCCTGAAGAGCAATCGTGACGTAGTCCCAACAGGCATCGAACTAAAGAACGCAGCGGGGTTTGGAAACAAACCGTATATTTCCAGCAATATTTGGAAATATGATAAGTAATTAGATCTAGCCTAGTCTGAGACCAACGGTAGCAACCAAGAGGAGAAAGGAAAGAAGCGCGAGATGGGCCACAGCCCACTCGACAGCACTCAAGAGCGCGCCAAGCGAAGAGTGCGCGAGAACCTTTGGGTGCGTTGACCAACGCTCGACGAGGTTTGAATTAAACGACCTTGAAAAATGAAATAGTGGATAAGTCGTTAGGAAAAAAACAAGTATTCGATGTATGCAATTAGTTGCACGACTGAAGGAAGTGGCACTGAGTTTGTATCAGTCCTCCTATTGCATGCGTACACAGAATCATGCGTACAGAACATACAAGCGGGAAAACACGGTTGCAACCGGGATCCATAGAGAAGCCACACGGTCGCTGGTCACTACATATTCTTTGCGTTGTTTCAAATCGCTCCAGCTGGGAGACTGTGCATGCCTACCTTATATTCAAACGGTGGCCAGTTCCACAGAGCAGGTTTTTGCGGAATAAAGCATACAGTATACATGCGCACTGCTTGTGTGCGCTTATTTAGGGTTGAGCACCTGGACGGTAGGTGGTTGTATTGCTGCACTAGAGCCAAATAATTCTTTGTGAACTACCCTAGGCGTAACAGATCTTGATTTAGTCTTGATTCCAGTTGAGCAAGGATAGTATTGATTGGTGTCTATACACTTTCATATTTTGTGTGTAACCTACTAAACGCTGACAGCAGAGGCATCACACACATATACAGCTATCTAGAGCGGTATATATATTGGGAACGGTTGCCGAGATGGCCTAGAAACGTATAACATGTGAAAGATAAATAGCCATGGGATTACAGACGTGTTCAGCTGTCCAAAACCGAACATACGAAACACAATATTCTTTAACATTTCTCATAACCTAACTCCGTTCTCAGGATGGTATTCATAAGGTCATCGTTCACAATTGTATCCTCTGTTGAATTGTTCAACTAAACATTTACGAATATATCGTGATGGAATACTGAGTCGCTGAAGCGACTATTCCAACACCGAGTAGAATATCTCGACGTCATGGCCAAGGCTTAGTACGGATGAACTGCTGACAACACGAACGACTGGATGGGTTAACGAAATCGGATCAGTGGTTGATAAATGGCAAACAAAGATCTACGACAGAATACGTCTGCCAAACGCAGTGAACCAAGCAGAAGTGTATTAGACGTTTAAATGGGAACCCTGGCTGCATTTTCGATTAGAATTCCGGTTCATAAACGCGATCGCATGAGTGATGTGAGAACGTGTAAATCAGGCAATATACATCTCGCCTTACTGAACGGATTTCTGCCCCAATATGACTAATTAGTTCCGTAAACAAATATTTCAGTTACCTTCTCCTATCTTAGTAAGGGCTTTACCTCTCGTTATTAGCAGATTGGGACTCCATATATTCAAACTCAATGCATGATCTCGTCTCTTGAAACGCTGTCAGCTGATAATACGATTTGATGTGTTCTGTTGTTTGATGGTAGGCTACTCAATGTATGTTGATGCCTTCAAGGACTGATGACTGATTACTGCTATCAGCTTAGTCCATAAGATTCCCGCACATTAACTATCTGTTGCATTCTACTTTCGCTGAACCAAACAATTACTACGGTACTCAACGAACCATTTTGAAGTCATTCAGTATCTGAATGGGACCAATTTGAAATATTCAACTGAGTTGCATCATGATGACGTTGTGAGGAGATGAATTTGAACAGAGGAGCGATGTGCCAGTTCAAAACACGAGACCATGTATTCCGAGATATGGATTACTGGAATCTCTGCAGTAGAGTAGAACTGCGTATAACTTTACACTACTATTGCAAGTTACGTTTTGTCTATTGCATGCATACATTTTTCTGGTTGCTAACTTTTTCTAAATCTTTTAGATTGACCACCAAATACAGACCCAGGAGTTCTAGCCTCATTCACTCTGTACTCATGCAATAAGTCGAATAAACCTCAACCAAAATTTTCACATCTAACTGTAAACCTAGACGATCAAATCAATACCACTTGAAAGAAGTTTAAGGAGATGTACTGTCTAAACACCGTTTACTTAAGATTAACACGTTCAGCTTTATCACACAAATGTTTTGTGACAATGTTATCTGCGTAATTTGCCGGTTACAGGTCGTCACGTCATTGAGTGAGACAGGCTGTATGCATAATTTAAACTGTTCTCGTGTACAGCTTAAACCTTGTTGGAGTTCATTGATCCGTATGGTGTACACACAAAAAACAGCTCATTGTTACACACACTATGTTCAAATGTTTTATGAATTGAAGGACAAAATAAAGAAGACAAAACCTTTATCAATAACCTCAATATGCTAATTACGTTGGTAAACTTCATAATGTTAAATCGACTGTGTCAAGCCGGCGAGATCGGCAGTCATTCAAGTTACCGACAACCTATTGGTCTACGTGTATACAATCAGTGCGTTCTACTGGCTGTTAGTTATAATAACTTAAGAACTAGTAAGCAACGGGAGATTAAGCTAAACTTAAGTCACAAGTGATCGCAAATGTCACATTCTGACAGACTTTCCAGTAAGCCCGTTTCGAAAAGAAGTACTATACTCGGATTCTAGTCCCTGTCGTGTCAAGGCTAAACACTACTGACGAGTTCCAGCAAGACCGAAACTAGAGTACAATGTTTCTTCTCGAAAAGGACTAACTGGAAGTCTGTAGGCAGACTAGAACTGAAATCAAGTGTGAGTGGTGTTAAACCTATACGAACTAGAATTTCCTACTAAATATCGGTCATCTTAATACTCATTGTCAACTCGTCAATGGTTCTGCTAGATCAGAGACACCCCGAGTACACTGCCCTATTGACCGCTCAGTAGGAATTTCTTTGTGATACACGGAAATAGAATGGACTGAGGGTCGTGTTTGCCGGTCTCATATATGACAAGATATGGTGGACGGCAACGAGAGAAGAGTCAATCGAGATTGGGTATTTGCACTGAGAAACCGATGGTCCGACCTTCGAGGAGTTAAGGTATCTTTTCACAGATGGGTTAGCAATAGACGAAGTACCGCGGTATTGAATATACTCTAAGTATTCGTTTTGAGTGAATGATCCAACTGAAGCTAAAAATAAGGTTCGAAGATCGTCATCATCATTACCATCACAATGACGTTGAATCCGATCAGAAGATACTATGGCTCAAGCCGCTAACAACAGCGATAAGATGCTCTGTTATCATTTCCGATAGTACTTATTATTGACACCGTTGTCTGTCTCTGAAATAGTCAGTGGATCAACGATAGCCCTGGAACAGTATTAGAGCTGGAATGCGAGATTTTCGTTTGCACTGTCTACTCCACTGTACCATTGTGGCCCATCTAATTTGAACCACTCTGGAAATAGGGAGTAACATTTCAGATATCCACTTGATACCGAAATACTTTCGACACACACACATGAATGTGTATCTGAATGTTGCAAGGAAAAAGTTTGAACGACTTTCCGCCCTCATCAACTACGTTACAGGTAAGCTGGGTTGTCATAGGTTAACAAGCACACGCAGCGATTCATAAATAGTACCGGACGAAAGGACGACATTCTGTGGAACTCAAGTTTTGGAATGATCACCTCCAATATCGACCTGAATGATAACGTCTGAAGACTACTGGTTGGACACAAATACCAGAAGATACATCTCAATGTCTAAACTAAAAAGGTGTTCTGAAAAGGAATAGAATGGGCTATTGTTAAACTACAGTTCACAATAATGTCTAGACAACGCTGCAGTTCTCTAACTCGTGCGTCTTACTGGTTCCTCTCAAACCGGTGTTGTAGTGGGTGTCAGACAAGTTCATTCATGACCACTTGAAAAATATCGCCTAGAAAAGTTGCGCTAAACCAGTAAAGCAATAGTTATAGGCTTTCTGGTTAGTAATGATTTTGAACAAAAGTTGGATAAAGTATCTTCTGTAACCTGACACTACAGAAACTGACAGAACGAATAGAGTGTGGTCACAATTTCATCACGGCGTGTACAGTCAGAGTCCAGAAATGTACCTCAGGATCACGTATTCACGACTTGCTATCACTAGCTGTCAGATTGTACTCTCCGTTTCCTCTGGCTGTGTGTTGGAAATTAAGTTGAATGCCGACGCCAACCAGGAATGATTCATTCAGATGCATATGATTATAATCAAAGCAAGTTCATGTCAGCGATTGAACAGTAGTGACACCAAAAGAAAAAAAACAGTTTGAAGGTTATCAAAACTCGGAAGTGCGGATTCACATTAAATTAGACTTCCAAAACGATAAAGATGTATACTGGAATTTTAGAGAGATGGACTGAACGCTGTCAGAGATTTGGTGTTCGTAAACGGTTCTCTAGAATGTGTTGCTCGCGAGAGAATTCGACCAGTGAGAATGATAGAAGCTTATTCTTGATACATGTACACCCACCTACTTCACAGAAAGTGAGACAGAGCCTGTGCGCACGGTTAGACACCGACTGTACGGTAATACTGTAATGTATGATAATCTAGTACGTATGTACCTCTGCAGAACGAGGATTGAAGAATAAGTCGGGATTATCGTCCTGATTTCCTCTTCGAAAATTTGAGAAGATGTAAACGAAAGGAAAAGGATTAAGTCTGGACGATGGGTCCCATCTATGTTAAGGGAATTTGCCCCTATTTGGATATCTCAACCAGCCGATGCCCTACAGACCGCCAACACTTTGAAGAGGTTTCCCACCCTACACTTGATGTCTCACTGCGCCGGGAACATTGAACTACTCCTTACCAAGTAGAAGCACGAGTAAAACAAACTTGAAGGTGGATGGAGGCCTATCTGAGGTTGATGCAAAAAGTTGACTGCAATTACGTTCTGTCTACCTGAAAAAGTTTCAAACAACATGAACAACAGGGGGGTATTGCGAGATAGCTGGAAGACATCTTTCTTTAGTTTCTACAACAACATAGGCCAATCATTCAAATATTAACGTGGTTGACTCCAAACGACAAATAGAACAAGAAAGTATTCTACTTCATTTCACTGAAATGGTTTGAAATCTCATGGAATTACTCAAAACTGAACTTATAATCCTCAACCAACTCGAATACAGAAGCCTAGATATGACATTACTCAGAATAACTGTCCTAACATGTTACGCTTAGTTTTTTAGTGCCTAAAATCGATCTCCCGTTTGTGGTAGGTTTGCAAGCAGATAAGTAACCACTACGGTCAACTAAGGGGTTAGGAGAGAGGCATTTGCAAACAGCCGGTTCTAGTGGCTTCCATCGAAATGGCGAGTGGGTGTTTCATTCTTGTTAGATCCCACAAGGACCACATACGTCTGAAAATCCGACCCAAGATTCACAAATAATGTGTCAGGTTGTTAGGCCACGAACAGAAGTCCAGATACTTACCCACAAGACAATGAGGTGGCAGTCTGTGGAGTTACAAAAAAAAAGTGTTTTTTTTTAGGTTTTGTGTATCTTTTTTTACATGGGCCAGTGCAGACCAGCAGAGTAGGGTTGACCTACAAGCTAGCAAGTATTCGCCCTAGTCACAGATGAGGGAGGGTGAACGGACGGCTGGTTGCAGTGGGCAACAGCCCCTTGCTACGAGATACGACGTTTACTGACTTCAAACAAAAGAATATCTCGGCTTTCGAGCAGACGTGTCAGTGTACAATACGAATTAGCTGGTCCGGTTGTGGTGACAAGCAGCTTGTGACAACTTCAACTTCACATGCATAAAAATAAAGTAAGATGATCATTAAGTTTTCTGAGAAGTAAACGAACACAGAATCCTTCGATTGGAAGTTAAACGCGAAGAACAGTTACCTGGAACCGGAAGGAACGTTTGTGATAAACCTCCACACAGAAGTCACGTATGAGACACTAAGAGAATGCCTCTAACAGAAGCATGAATTGAATGGAAAACAGTCAACTATCATCAATCGTACACCCACTGAGCGTTGTACAAGATGGACGCAAGTTCACACCCCATGGACGTTTGAGTAAGAATACGCGGAATTCAGCTACAAAGAGAATTTTGATTTAGATAATTATACTCAGTGAGATTGATGTTTGGCATACCTTTCAAAAAGATAAACAGTGCTTTGGCAGTTTATCAGTCATATACAGTGTAGTGAAAACCTACTCGATTCATCGCTTATCCAAACCTTGACGCAATAGAAAATCTAAGAGGGGGCCAACCACACGTCGCGTTAAAGATACTACATCAGGACTGGACAAAAAGTCACAATGCTAGGCCATCCGTTATTCGCCAATTTCTTTGTTATGTACTGCACCAGTTAACTTACAGTTTGAATTTGTATGTACCAATACGATCAACCAACGACAGACTGTGATTGCTGCAATACTGTTATACATCTATAAATTCGGCTTCTTGTCTCATGAGTAACAACTGCTGCTTATTACAGCCGGTACGAGATCTTCTCTTTATTACTTGCGTGAGAGGTTTCACTTCTACTGCAATTTCTAGGGCTATTCCAAGTCCCTAATTCTGAGTATTAAAGGCATCTTATAATTAACTGAGATTTGCATCAAAGGAGAGAACAGATTGCCAGAGAATGCTACGGCCGTCTGCAGAAAGGGTTCAACCGAGTTGTCTAAAGCATTCCCCAAGAATGCTCCAGTCCGTCGAACAGTTGCAATGGTCGTATAACAATATCAATAGTATTTTTTAGTAGTGTTCGTGTTCCAATTAAGTCTTGGACTTTTTTCACTCAAAAAGGAAATACTACAACGTTTCCCTCGTTTACAAGTCGCAAGCAAATGATTAAAAGCTATCATCAACAACAAAGGCGACCGACCAGTCGTTGGAACAAACATTGATTGGCGATCAATTTATTGGTATATTGTGACGGATGCCCAAGTCGGAGATATGAGTCTTCTAACACTTGGTGTATTACCTCAACGCGGTGGTATGGTATCTAAGGTATCTAAAGCTCCCGGTGAATGAATTGTGGACACTACAGATGACCGGACGAAACATCACATCAGACAAACGGACGAGGTATGGGAGACAAAAAATCCACGACAGAGGGCGTTAGCCACACACGAACCAGGCAGAAGTGCACATTCGTCATGTGGATGGAAACCGCCGCTGAGTTGTGGACTGGAATTCCGATTCATAAACGCTAGTGCACGCGTGACGTGGGAACCAACGAGTTAGATAACAGAGACCTTGCTTATTGAACGACCTTTTGTTACAATATGAAGCACATAGAGTTCTTTATCCAAACGTTTAGAATAAGGAGAGGCGATAACACAATCGAAGCGCGGGAAGCTGTTCCCTACCAGGCTGCTAGCCGCCACGTCCTGTGAACTGAACCGAACACACCATTTATTCTCGTCGACCGCATACAAGAAACAACCAATTAACTGGGATCGATGCGCAACAAAAGACAGTATTGACCTTCAGGGATTTAGTTATCCATGCCAAGTGACACACAGTCGGTCCCACAGAACTAACACGGGTTGTATCAGCAACATTTGAGCCTAGAAAATAAGAAATTGCGTTTTCGGGTCAGAAAACTGTTTTGGGTAGCTTCGGAGGTGAATATCACGCATATACAAACAACCATACATTCGGCAGATAATAGTTATTAGTTCCATTGTATGGATAGTTCTTTTGCAAAATGCTTGATCCGAAGTGCAGAAAAAATTGCCAGGAAAGAGAACGATATATAGGGAGGCTACAAAACGGAGTATAAGATTACACGGGGACGAAAATGACCCCAAACGTAAAACGTGGAGCTTCTTACTTTGATCAAAAAAAATGGTTAGTAGGAAGAAACCACTTCACAGTGTAGTTCAAGAGAATAGTCGAATGAAAGAAACAGATTGCAGCGTGGGAAAGGTCTTTTCCCAACTCGTATTTGAAGACGATTGTTGATGCGCTCATCTATGAAGGAAAGGAAGAAACTCCAGTTAATGTGAAGGTACTCAGTGGTAAAGAAGTTTCGTCATGTCACCTAATCAATTTAGTAAAAAACTATTCAGAGTAGGACAGAAGATGATCTTCGAACAGTGGACTCCGAAACCATCATCCATACACCACAGCAAATCCCCTCCTTCGGAATGATCGTGGGGCTCACACAGAGAGGAAGGAAAAACGTGGAGAGATTTGGACAGTAGAGAACATCCGGAATAGTTAACGGTGGATTAGATGCATGACACTTTCAGCATGTAGGCTGGGAGCGATTCGAATAGTAGCCACTTGACAATATAGTGGGGGATGGCTCAATAACATACTCGTTGAGATGTAGAAACGATACTCTCTCCCTAGCTGAATGCATTACTAGAATCAAGGAAGTAGAAACGGACTGCTAACTGGAGATGACAACATTGAGTGGGAAGAAAAAGAGGACGAAGTGTCAACAGTGGACCGAGACTGACAGTACCCATATCGATGTGGATCGAGGTAATTATTGTATAACATCAGACGTTCAGGAAGAAGCTCCTCGAAATCCTTCACCACCAATAATTGACATGAATTTGGTGGAAATCTGGATGTGTTCTTTTTTGGTAACCGAATAGTAGTAGAAGTTCCTTCACGATCAGCTGAATTCCCTATGTGGTAATAACGCTAGCTTTCTCATTTCCCGATTATGTAACAACACAATGAACAAAGTGATTAGAAGTTTAAAGTCACCCCCAACAAACAAATTATGTCTGAAACAATGGGTTTCCTTCAACAAATTGAAAAAAACAGAAATAAAATATGAGGCGACATACTGTCTGCTATGCGTCTTCTTCCAGTTCTGATGAGACAAACTACAGCCAGACGACCGCTTTTCACCGTAAGCAATCAGCTTTTTAAACTCGAACATCTTACCAACGATGTCAGGCAAAAGTTACAAGATGCTCAGTAATGTACTAGGCATGCTTTGATTTACTGTCGTTATTTTCCTCCGATCATGAATTATCTTCATAAACCACTAATTGTTAGGCTTGTCACGTCAACAGGTCAACAAAACTAGATGACCTACTGTCCGCTGGATCAAACTATAACGAACTGGAGTGTTCTGTAGTGTCGTGCGCGTCAAACATTTCAAAAATCACAGTTTAACTCTGTATCTAGGGTTTATTATGAAAGTTCGCGTAGCGTATCTCGTCCGATTGTCTGTTCGTATGTCACGTTGTGCGTTTCTCCGGTCTAACCGTCCGTCGATGGGTGTTCAACTCCCCCCCAGTGTTGGTTCTAGTTTAACGCAAGGCCAACAGAGCGTTTCGTCCATTTCAGTCCCCGCTCCAACACAGCTACTTATACAAGGACTGATTTTTGCGCATACTTGCTATTTGTTTAGTACACTGTGTACCAAAAACTTGACTACGGGGGCTGCAATTCACGAACGTCTGCGATAACTACGAAATCGATGATGGTAGAAATAATGTGTAGTTGGTTTTTTTGATGAACGTTAAAAACGAATTTACATACCGACGAATCATTGTGGCGGTTTGAACAAATGGGAGAGTAGATATGTGAATTATAATGCGTACATAATATGTGAACTGCTGCTAGCGTTACGTTTTCAAAACCAAGAATGTGAAGGATGTTCCAATGTTGGATTAATTTGGAAAGTACTGAACACATAGTCTGTTCTGCTGCAGAAGTTTTCGACTGTGCGTCTGAATCAATTGAGGATTGTGCTAACGAGATTGAACAAAAACTGTACGTAGGAAGACATCAAAAAGAGTGTTCAGTAGGCAACTGAAACTCGGCCGCTTGTTTGTGTATGGATGCACCGTCGAACAAAAGTGACATATATTTTGTTCTTTCTTCAAACTATAGCATTTTTTTCAAATCATTAAAGAAACTTGCATTTAACGTGGGATAACATTCACTATATCAAACCCCAATAGTTGAAAGTACGTGATGGTAACCATCCTCTGTGGATGGACATAATCTTCTCTCAAAGGTTACACACTTTCGAGCGTCCGAAGGTTCTGGAGTACCAAATACCAAAAAAATATTACACATTAACATGGGCAGGCGAAGAATAAAATGGTCGTATTTGTCTAACTCCTTTCCTGGTTCCGGTTACCTATCCATCTCCATTGGGACCTAAAAGCTGCAGAGCACTACAATATACTTCAACTTTGCCCTGAGTTGAGATCCTCGTACGACTCAAGCGGCACAGTTGACCGTACTCAACCGAAACCATGCTTATCATCTCCAGTCGGAAACCTCACTAAACGTAACTAGGATAAAACAGAACAATGTCAAACCTGTTCATGAATTATGAACTTATGGATGCGGTTTCATAATCATAAACACAGCGTCCGACTAACGTGTTGACAATCAATACAAACTCAAACTCAATCCACTCACTATGACGACTATCGGCAATGGTTACAAACATCTCATTGGATGCATTGCACTTAATAAGAAAAAAATAGTAACACGTTGCTTTTCAGACTCGTACTCTAATTGTCGACTCACGGATTTATTTGTTTCTAATGCATAGCGCTCTGTCATCATTTTAAATTCCACTAGTCCATGGCAAATAGTTTGAATCAACCACGATTTCAATAGGTCCTCACCCAAAACCACCACAATGTCTAGCCTGACCATTTAGCTAACGGCACGCCGACCTGGAAAATCACGTAAAGGACCAGACAAGCTAACCGACCCGGGGGAGGGAAACGCGCCGACTTGCCCTGATTTAAGACACTTCTACCCCCACGAGATAACTGAACAATGCTACATTGGTGGTCGCAAATCAGAATGTGCGCACCGAAAACGTCTTAGTCACGTCCAAAAGTTAAACGAGATTGCACGGCGAATGATGCTCAGACGTTCAAAGACACTGTACTGGCTGGCACAGACGAGTAGATGGTTGAGAGGGTGGGGTAGCGGTTAGCCGAATGTACCTGTCGACAGAACCTCTGCGGTTGTGTAAAATCTGGTCTAAAGTGTACTTATGCATGAACCGTTTCAGTCGCATATGAGGAAGCCTATAAGACTGGTGTAATACCAAACAAAAATAAGAAAACCCATTATTTTGTTGATTACGACCGTTTAGAGTGGGTTTAGTCAGTAACCGGTGAAAATGATTGCGCAACTTTAAAACAATGAGCTAACAGTCTTAAAAAGTACAGTTCCCAATATTCAAAGGAAGAGTAACCAACTGTAAATTAAGGAAATATACGGCATATTACTGGCTTAAATGCACTGTATGTATACAAAACCGTCAATAAAAACATTATAACAACGGGGAAATGTATACCCCTGGAACACTCGGTTCTGTGTTCATGATTGTTTTAACTGTTAGCAAAAGTATGTCTCTTATAAGTGAAACGAGTACTTGAAAAGTTCTGTATCAAAAGGTGTAACGAATATAGTCAAATATGTGAACTCTTATTCAACAATGTTTAACGGATTATAGCGAATATGTTCTAAGAACTATATAAACTCCAGTACAGTTCTAGTACTATTAGGAAAAGTAATGCAGACCAAGATACCAAGAGACATTCGTGATTACCTGTGTTGTTGGACAATCAGACAAGCGTACATCGCTCTTAGACATCGTTACGTTGTATAACATGCACATTCATTTGAGTAGTATTGTGTACATTCGGGAATTGAAGGATACGTCTCAACGCCAGGAAGAGGGGGTGACCAGAATAGATTATCGGAACTATGTGTATGCACTATATCTGACGGGCCATCAAGGCAAATGATGATGTACTATTGTTTAATCTGTGCGGATACACGTCAGCCATACAAATGATTGAACGCGTTCGTTGTTCTGTTTTCACATAACTTGTAGTGGATTTCGTGCAAATACACAACTTCATAGGTCAAGCGTCACCTGAGGTCACAACAGTCTTCACGACGACTTCGTTGTTCTTGAGAGCATCTACGCTAAAACTGTAGTCGCGTAAAAAGCTTTGGTAAACAAAATCCTGGGAAATGTGACTAAACGTTGAAACGCTGAAACTAAACACCGTTTTTCAAGCTTCGAAAACAAAAAGAACGTTAACAACAACCATCTTGATGAGACGTCGAGGATTTGGTCATTTTTCGAGATGAACATCACCCACAACTGATCGCAACTGTCGCATTCCCATAGACTTTCCAGTCAGCCCCTTTCGAACAACAGAAACACTAGACTCGAGTCTCGCTCTCATTAGAGCAGCTCGTCAGTAGGGCATATCCTTGCCACGACCAAGGCTAGAACTCTGGCCACGCTTTCATGAGGCAACCGTGTTTACCACTGCACCAGTGACCTCACATTAGGCACGACTGAATTATCATATGTGAACACTCAACCACTTTCGCTTGTGAGTAATGAAAGATTGTTCTTTTCGAAAGGGGCTGACAAGAAAGTCTATGGGAATGCGACAGCTGAGATCAATTGTGGGTGATGTTCGACTTGAAAGACAACCATCTTGCTTCCTTACGATCAATCCACGAGCTTTGTAAGTGTCGACTGTCATTTTCAGTTACCCCGGTTCAGGTGTTGAGAAGGAATTTTATCCTTAAGGTAGGAAGACTGCAAGAAGTTGAGCTGCCAACTCAAGTTTTTCGTTGTCTTTTACGAAACCTTAAAACTGGTGAAATAAACCAGATTTCCACAATTGGTAATTAAGATGAATTTGCCACAGTGTATAGTATTTATGGACAGCTGGGCTTATGTGAAATTAACAGTATATCGGAGTGAACATTAGCACCGTGTGACACAGGAAGTTTGCTACACACGCACTGGGGCAGGCATACACAGACCACCAGCATTAACTGAGTTGATTGACTTGCAGGTAACACCTATTCTATGTCCGAGTGTGTTTATTCTGGGACACCTTGTCTGAGTCTGCCATAAGAACGTCATCAGCTAACGAATTGGAGCGCAGGCTCGAGGCACACATTCACGACATCAAGGCGAAGCCGAAGATAGACCGAATCATGGGAAAATTTCTGATAAATTGTTTAACGAAGTTACATTCTCAGCCTTATACTAAAATATGTTTTCAGTCATGTGGCTCGCGAGGTTTATATGTGGAATGAATACCGTCAAGCTATTGAAGTCCCGATAGAAGCAGTCATGGCGATCAGGATTAAATCCGTGACCATGACGTTGGCGGTCGATAGCTGTTATCATTCGACTGGAAGTATTTCAAAGCCATATCAAATCTTTCTTCATGTTCGTTACTCAGTTACTGATTAGTGTTTGACTGGAGTATGCCTATACTAGATATGATGGAATGTCGTTGGACTGCTGACCTCAGTTTATATAACACTTTTTAAATGTGACCATGTCTTACCCCATCCGTTTGATAGTAAATATTTAATTTTCCGCCTACTCTTTGTTTACGCCTCAAATAAACTCAAACACACGCACGTTTCTTTATGTATTTCCGACAAGTTTCCAATAAATCTAAAGAGAGCGAGAACTATTGTAAACCATACAGAATTATCAAAGTCAAGCGAGAAGCACTGATAAATTACAGCGAAGAGCAGAAACGGAAGCGTATTTCAGAAGTCCGGAAAGTGTGGTGGGGATGGGGTTTGCATAACAGGCCTTCTGCGAGAATCAAATCGTTGAAAGTTGACTACTGAACATCACTGAGGTATGTTCGTGCTAACTGGCACATAACTGAACGTACACTGCTTTAGTGAACCATTACAGCGCTTAGCTTATATGAAACGTAAGCCACTACTCCGACAGGTTTTGAAGCAAAATAACAAGCGTACGAGTTGTATATGTATAAACGCTGACTGGAAAACAATTATATGAGAACATCGTGTTGACTCTCAATCGTGACTGATGGACAAAAAAGCATGCTGAAACATTACTGACGAGAGCTTTCCTATTGTTTATTGATGGTGTTCAAAGACAAGAAACCAAAGTTGATTGGTTTTTACACTGAATCAATTTCGACAATAATATCCTCTTGAATGGATGCTATGAGTCCACTATCAATACTGCCTTGATGTTCGCTGATATTAGAAGTCAATAAACAGACTGGGGGCACAAATCAAGTTTTGATGAATATTTCGGCTACCTCAGTAATAGTGTTTGGGAAATCCAACTACAAACAAACTCTATAATTGTAAACAGTTCGAACAAAGGTAGAACATTCTACTAGACGATGGATCCTAGAAACAGTTACGAAAACAGAAATGTATCCATAGCACGAATAAAACTCACACAGATGAAATTTTAAGCGGCATCATCTTCACTACACAGTCATCAACGTTCGTGTGTTTTCTCCGAAATATTTTTTAAAATTTTTTCATTAGATTGAATGTGATTGCCAAGATTGAGGAGCCCGACGTGGGAACTATCAAAAAACTGGGCGAGCAACAACGAACTCAACACAAAACGAGTAGTGTAACGCATCCAGCAGCCCATTGGTGTCACTCAGCTGTGAATGTGGCGTGGTAATCAATGGCCGTTGTATCCGTTATCGCAAACCCAGTTTGAAGACACCATGTACACTCATCTTGAACTAGCCACTAGGTTGCACAAAACACCAACAACAGAGATGTCTCTGAAAAAGTGTGTATGTAACGAAACGTGCTTGCTGTAGTCATATCAGCCATATGTTTCGCTTGTGCTTATTACAAATATTGCCTACCGAGTACTGAGAGCGCATGGTTGCTCGTTATCTCGACCATTTGAAACTGATATTCTCCTCACATTCCTTTGAAACAGAAAGTGTTGTCCCTCGATTTGTTTGTTAAACTAGATACGGGATTAACTCGAAGTGTGGACGGTGAAATCCTCTTTCAAGGGGACAATAAGTTTTAACCCCTCGATATCAAATTGACCCCGAAAAATTCGGTTTGCGTTTACCCTTCAGTTCGACATACATGGATTCCTCCCCAAGAACCCAATGGCTGATCCACTATGCTACAAGTTACTTAGTCAAAATTGACTTCACTTGACAAAAAACTATCGTATGTTTCAAAGTGAACGCCTCGGACTTTCAAGTTGACGGCGTGCCAACACTTGTTTCAATGATGCGTTCGCAATGGTTCGCACAATGTGGTAAATTCATTTTCCCCATACATGCTTGATGCACTGGCCTTTGCATACAAGCAGACACGAACGCCTGACCGATTAATATTTGAGCCCCAGTTGTGACAGTTTTTCGTGGGTCCGGTGAATTGCTGAGAATAAATACAACTCTTCCATTCTCAATGAGGAGACGACATCAACGTGTTTGTCCAGACTGAGCCCACGGACAGTTTGATTCGCTGGCCTGTCGGTCAATCAATTTTTCACATCCGCAAAACAAACAGGTGAAAGTCTCAAAGCAAACTCACCGACCTGCGAAGTTGGAAGTCAACGGGACGCGTGGACACGGATACGCACAACAGTACGTGAAGCAATACAACAATGATGCTCAGGCTGATCTGTTCGAGAAGTGATGAATGGCCATACGTTTGCAGGACCGCCTTGCTAAGTGTGCCGGACACCAACACACTCATGTTACAGACAACGAGTGAGCTTCGTATGTTCAGGTTACCAAATGGGCACTGGTCCCAAAACATGTTGCCTGATGGACAAGAAAACCAACATATCGAGAATGCAACCCTGAATGAGTCAGGGATTACTGGGTGTATGTGTGTACTTGTGTGTGTATGTGTGAATGCACTGGAATGCACTAGCATGCTCTGGTATACTGAAATGCTTCTTGTATTACATTTCACACATCTTCCTCCCTGGTAGAGATCTTGCCATTGCAGTCTCTCTCACTGTTTATTTTCCGAGATATAAGGGTGTCCTTTTCGTGCTAGCCATTCAATTGGCTAACCAGCATTGGCCGGCTGGACACAAAGGCTTTACTCACAGACTTAGTGGTCTTATTCCTTCGGGTTTACACCGGATACGTGGTGTGTAAGTGGAACCGCAGGTGGTGCAGCGCAAGTCACTTGCGGTGATGGTTTAAAGCGCAGGCGTCCTTTGGCTTCGGTGACTGACAGGCTAATCCGTTTCGGATACCGCCAACCAAGATGTGTGTGTGTGTGTGTGTCTATTGCGGGTAGGAGGAACAAATGCTATAAACAACATGTTTTGATGAACGTATCGTGCACTTCATTCCTGAGTCCTCAGTTCTACTGATTCCGCAAAATTAGGTTACTATTTGTATATACGACAAAAAACGTGGTTAAGATAAATTATCATCCTGAGCTTACTCACCGTACAAACAGGAAGACTTCAACGGACACAAGCTGAAACTCCAGGGAAACGAGCGTGAGACAGTACCTAGCATAACTGTACACCAAGTGCTAAAACCGACGAATGTTCATGGAGAATCCTACCGATCGTGGGAATTTAAACAGTCTGCGATGGTCGGGTGCAATTTTCAATAGTAACAACTGGAATATTTTTACCTCAGTGAATATAGCCTACGACAATGGAGGCGAGGTTGATGTACTACGCCACAACTGGAGTTGAATTACCTATACCGGTGCTTTAACTTTAATATTAGTGATTTGCAGTAAATTTACACCCAACAGGAAACAGGAATCAGCAAAGTGTCACTAGGAAGGTAACTAACTTTGCAGGGATTTAAGGTAAGGTCGAAGGCAGTTTATTACAAATGTCAAGATTCTAGTTGACAAACTGGTTTGGTCTCCATTATCAAAAAGTCAACAGCCTTTTTGTCTATCCCATGATGGCATTGGTTGCATGAGACTGTACCACTGGACTGTCATTAACTTTCGAATGTTGTTAATTCATGTTATCTCCATAGTGCCCATATCAAAAATGTGATGTAGTAGAGCCACTAACAACGAGCTTCATTTGAAAATACTGGTTAGTTCCTAAGGGCAATTTCACACAAAGCTTAGACATGTTAATCAATAATATCCAGTAAAAAACTTGACTGTATATCGTCTTTTAAGTAATGTCAGAATATTTTTTCACTCGTACTTCTATGAGTTGAACAAGTCTGATGCAATCCTCTGTGAAGAAGTGAAAAACTGATGAACCGATAGGTGATCAAGTCAGTAGCCACACCGATCTCACAAGTACAAGTTTTGCCACCGGTATGCAAGTAGTACATGCGTTGCATAGTTCATGAAGTTATGGAAGGGCTTAATTCTAAATTAAGTCCAGTTGAAGTTCAAATAATGATTGAAAAAGGACATTTTGTTAATTATTGGCTCATAGATTGTTGGATTTATTAGTGGGAAAAGTGGAAAGCAAACGCTGACTACGTTAAAAAACGCAGGACTTACCAATCTGAATTGCCGCCTTACTGATGAGATAGTGTAAATACAGGAATGTTGGATTTGATATTGAGAATCACGGTGAAATCAATGTTAACTAATGCCTCGTGGGACGGTCTCTACTGCGCTATAGTCCTCCCACGTTAGTCCTTCCAAGCGGCCAGCAAGCGATCGGTTGGTCCAAATGTAACATCTGGAACATTGTATACTGTGTTGAGGTTTTACATGAGTCATCTAGCCGGGTGGAGGCAGCCGTTTGTCTAAATCCAGGTCACCACCTACCCAATTGTCCAAAATCTGGGCCACTGCACTTCTTTCAAATGTAGCGAGACGCACGGCACACCGTTTTCGCGCAGCCGAGCTCAGCTCACGCAGTCTTTCATCGCCTGGTTAGATATTTTGAACCTACACGTCAGTTAACATGCCCAGTTATGGGCAGCTGGGCCAATCAAACCGGTCTGTCAACACAAACCGGTGGAAAACAGCCCAGGAATGTTTGGGTGAATGTCCAAAACGAAATAATAGGCTCCAAACGTATACAAGCTGAGTAGAAAATTACCCAGTTATTGACAGGTAGGCCATACGAGTTTGGTGGACTGTGTCTACAATGTCAGTCTACAAGAAAATTATTTACCTGCATGGGCAATGTTTGTCACAGATGCACAAAAGTAACATTAAAGGGAGTTTACGCACCTATTACTTAGTAATCCGTGGACACGTCTGACAAACGACCACTTCAAAGTGAATCACGGACAAATAACAGACGTACTATATAGAGTAAACCAACTTTTCCTACCAGTTCCCTCGTGTAAATAACAGTTTGCGTTTTTTGGTATGATTTGAAGACGCGGATATGGATTGAGACGATCAAAGAAAAAGAGCACGAGCGGAATCAGATAGGATAGTAACAACAACTGCCTCAGTTACAGTGATATGTTCAAAGTCAATAAACTCGGTCAACACTGCCGTGGAAACATCAGTACAATGTTGTTGTGAGCCCACTGCAATGGTGAGCATTTAGTGATAGGTACAGTACTCACAATCGACTTAAGAGAAAAAATGGGGGTCAGCTGGACCAAGTTTGCACACTGGCTGTGTCAGCTGGTATCTGGAGAATGAGTCGATTTACAATCGTACTTTCAAATGATTATAGAAAGACCAATAGAAAATAAACGAACCACATTACAACGGTAGACAATTCCCCCACTGCCTGTCTCCCAGTTTTTAGTCAACTTCGGCCGGTATGCTTACAATTTTTCATAACTGTCTTTGAACGAAATTGACTTAAAGTAATGTTGTCGGATCATGGGTTTTTGCTGTCAACTCAGTAAAAACAAGTGGTTGGATTTAAAATTAGAATTCTAATGTTTGTTTTCCCAGTTATCTCATAATACTTTGTCATCAATAATACATGTTGAGTGACTGAAATTAACACTAGTTAACTCTGAACATCAGCAATATTAAAGAAGTCCTATCAAAAATCATGTCTCAATGGAGGGGGGTATTTTAGAGATGGAAAGTCTGAGACAAATGAGGATGTTAGTCCAACAAAACCAGGTAAGTTTTGCCAGAAATTTTTTATCAACTAAGGTAGATTACATAAACACAACGAAGACTGTATCGTATCGTAAGACTGATGTTGAAAAAGGAAGAACTGAAAACGATACAGCCTCCCAAACTGTGGAGAAATGTCATCAAAATGACTGCGTTGTATGAAACAAAACGAGTCAATAAGCCTTTCCACTGTTGAGCTCATCCTGACTAGACTAGCTTGAAGCCGCCATGGCGAATTCTGAAACTGTGAACTTAACAGCAAAGAAACCTGAAGTGGCGGCTATATCCACTGGCAGGGAGTTCAATAAACGGTTCAGTCGATGGAGCCATGAGGATATGTACATCGGTTACGATTTCCGAGGCACTGCCAGGTTTTACTGTGTCATCTAGACGAGATGGCTACCCTAGGTGATGTGTAGACAAGATCATGTAGCGCCCTGTGAAAAAAACAGCTAGGTTTCTCTCCAATAAACGAATGTAGTACGCGTCACGTTATCATTCAGTGGTGACACACGTGACGAGACAATCACGTGAAAACTAGGAAATATGATCACCAGAATCTTCTACGCTATCAAACAACCCGTTTGTTTCAAATATATGACGGCAAGGTATTCACAGTTGAGACGCAAAAATATTGTTTTTGCCGTTGTTCTTTCTCTGCGCATGCTCGCTCAGGAACATCAGTGAAACTAATCTGGTGGACCGCACAATCACACACCTACTTGAATGTGTCCACGACCATCAACCAGCATGGATCAATAGTGGATTTAACTGATCAGTCGCTGATATTGTGCTTCCCAAAGTGTGTGCATTCGGAATCCGAATCACATGGCAATCATGGCTCGGGCGTGTGTGACACGTCGGAGGACTGGAATTCTGCTACTCTCACCGAAACCCAGATTAGTAAACAGGCCCGCTAACCGAATCGGATGAGCTTCAGGTCATAACAGATCGCAGAAATCGCAGTCATGTGTGGGGGAGGGGGTCGGCGAGTGTACGAACATTTCCAGTCAAGTCACTCGACCTAATCGGTCCAGTGTTTCAACCATCGCTATCCACGATCGATAACACCTGGCTGCTCACACACGTTTCAGCCCTTGAGCGGCCATACTGGACTGGGAACCAGCACGCCTGGGTGAGTACAATTGGAGGAAATGAAAGTACAATCACAATTGTTTTCTTATCAAACGCTGAATACTAAAAAGTTGCATTCAGGAAGGAATCGGATTTACGTATTATTAAATGATTGATCGAAAAGTAACTATGCGGACAGAACTTGCAAGTGATGCTTTCGGATTGATGCTTTCATTTCACCGGAGGCACGTCAGACATGGTTTCTGGGGTTATTAGTTCATTCTGTCTGATGGTCTGTCCGTCTGTCTGACTTCTCTCATGTTGAGTTATGTTAGATCATACATTTCACAGTTCAGTTTGCCTGACAGTGACCCCACGCAGCCTGGTCTGGACGAATTACCATGCTGGGATCAGACTACATAGGTGGAGTGCGATTAAGAGGACAGCGTATTGACCTGGTTTTCACCTGTGGCATGTGGAGGACACCACTAGGGCACTTAACACAAAGTATGTGCATACGCGATCGGTTTGAAGGCTGATGAAAAAATTTGTTGTAACGGGCAGTGTTGATTACTTACAAAAAAGCAGTCAACCGCGCATATTAACAGACGACTGTTTTACCATCGATTTTCTACGATGTATGAAAAATAGTTTGCAAACGTGTCTGTCTACTTGCTCAGGAACGTAATACACAGGATTCTCAGGAGATACGAATCTCGGCTATACGAGGGACGTGCGGTTCGATTATAACAGTCTTGGTTGTTAAATGCGGACACACCTGAGTCACTTTCTACGTGGTATTTATCAGAAAGAGATATGTACATGACATTATTCACTGGCGAAGTAGTATTGTGTCTGAATGGATTCGTGCGGAAGCCTCATTTTTTGCAAGTCAACAACCCTCATCGTTTTGCACCAACCCAATATCCATGACATGTTGTCCTCTTAATCACTTCAAGATGTCAAAACAAACTCAATCTGGACTACATTTTGGAACAAGCTGTCCATATGGACCTCGATAAGGTAACAGGTTGACTTCAGTACGGACACAGTGGTCAAATAAGATATAATGACAGGAAGTGGAACGACATAGCTCAATAGTAAGACCACAAAACTGAGAAATGTCAGGTGACTCTTATCGTTTCTTCTATCTGCATTCATCAGTTCATGATGGTTCTCAGTCCAGCGTCGTCTCTCAAGCGCTGGACAACTCGTTCAGAAGTATCGTGCAAATTGAGGTGCTTGTTCTCTGGAAACCTACATTGTCTTGAAAAAGGTCGTGCTCCAATTGGATCGGACTATCATGCGGGAATGAGAGCACACTAGCGGACCGCGACCAATGCGTCGTTTTGAGAAAACATTTACCAGTGCTGAAACCATTTTTGTAGTTTCCAAATGAACCATACGCAGTATGAAGAGATTATTGGACACTTAGCCAGAACTGGTTACACATTCCTGATGTATGTTTGTCTGTGCCGTTTACGGCGTTATTCGAGGGTCGTTTGTGCATACCATGAAATAAATATTCCGTCCTTATAGTCAACTGTTTTTTTTCTTTTATAGATCACATCAAGCTAACGCCTACCTGTGAGTGATGGTGTAATACGTCGAGCGACAAAGTACCTGTTCTATAGTATCTAACTACACATGAACCAAAAGTGACAATTCGACATTATCGTCATGAAAATATAAAAAGAGAAGAAAACAATAGTACAGAAACCATAAATTTACAAGAGATGCTCAAAATGTTCTCCACCGTTTTGCTTACACAAAAGTATTCACTTTAGATACGATGATATTATATGCTGCAATGTGCCTTTTGAGATTACAAATCATGAAAGGACAGAATCGACGGAACACTTCTGCCAAGAAACCTCCTATCAACGTCGAACCGCCCTACCGTAATTTTAGAAAGGTATGAGACAACTCCCATTCAGCCTTTATAGAGTACCCTCTTTCTGCAGATTCGTCCATTTCAACTGAGAACTCAGCCATCTTCGAAGAACTTATTCGGTTGTAACTCAGCAAATCAAGAAGATCTGACTAGCTGTCACCCAATTGTTCCTAAGGAATTTGCACAATTTCTATGCCAACATCTAGTTGAGTTATTCACCCAGTGTTTCAGACAACGTTAAATTATTACGTGTTGAATGACGGCGTGTATCATACCAATTCCTAACATAACATGACCAACTTTTGCCCGATGTCGTGCACACCTGCGACACTGAAAGATTTGAATGAACTAATTCTCGTTCGAGTGAAAACTTGAGTGAACACAATTGGTTGTACTCAATTTACCTATTCCCCTCTCACTCAACCCTTGATGTCCGCGCTTGCCTGGTCCATTCTATTCTGTGATTGCTCAACAGAATATCCGGTGTCGTCCGCACATGTTTATTAGACTATCGTACTGCGTTTAGAAGCGTTGATAGAGAGATGTTACTTCAACTCCTGCAAGAATCTGACATTCACACCAGAACTATCGAGCTTTTGCGAGATTGCTTTACGAATCGAAGCCAATTGGCTCAACTTGACAGTCGGCACTGATTCTCTGTTACTCTACTCTTAACTCGTTCGTAATCTCACTTCATATAGCACTCATGATCATCGTTTTCTAATTAAATATCTGGATGATATAGTGTGTAGAGCATCGGACATCCAACTAGAGTTACATCTCCCATCCTGTTAGACAGTTCGCCTATACAGTCAAGTTGGTCAGTGTCACGCAGTTTGCCTCTTAACATGTCTAAATGTGCTCATATATTGTGTTCACACATGAAAACAAATCAAAATGGTGAGCTTTCTAATACATGTTCCCCTTCTTTCATGCAAATAATGGACCCCTGTGTTGACCTGTTTCTGTTGGGGAATTTGAGTAACAGTATGTCATGATCACTTCATGTAGTTGGTACTTTCACTGGACGCCGAAATCAGACAGCTCTCATTTTATGTCTGGCACTTAGATTTACTCTCCATTCCACGGCAGTTGGTTAGTCACCTGTTGTTTTCTCAAGTTTCTATGTTTTTATCCGATCTTTAAGAAATCTGTTTCGCTACAGTGATATCTCCAGTAAATAATTTCTTGATTCTATTGTTTCTCATCATCTCACAATGTGTGAACAATTTTTGGCAGAAATCCTGTCTGATACAACCCACTGCATATATTCTGATCCTCGTACGTGTATTTCTATATATTCCACTAGGTTCCGGTACAAACCGTTATTTCCAGGCACGCGGTCCTACCGTTCTGTTGTTGTTCCGCAATTAGTCTGACTTCTTCACAAATCCAACCACCTGATTCTTGAACTACACATGAACCTGAATCAGTGCACATTTTGCCCTAAAGTTATACCGATTTTGGTGGTTTACTAACTTTCTCCCACCGTTTTCGTGATTATTATGACCATCATGTCTACTACTATTTTTTGAAGGAAGCACATTTGATTAACTGTCCAGGGTTTGTTGAAGATGTGAATAGGTAAAATGCTGGAATTATGCTTCCAATCGGATGAATGGGAGGACATTCAACGGCAATATTGCTGAAATGTTTGACAGAAGATCTATATGGATTCTACTGAAATGCAGGAAACATGGTATTACAAGTTTGTACGTATGAACCATGAAGTCTCAAACGGTATTCTTTAGGTGGGCGAAAGCATCGACAAAGGCGTGTGACCAACGGTAGCAGAATTACGATTTGTCATTAGGTTGAGTGCTAAACACGTAAGATTCAGTACTAGGCAACCAAACCATTACTGCATGTGCATTCGAGAAAACATCGTTTAGGCAAATGGGAACAGTAACATAAATTACACGCCACGGAATTTTTTCACATCAGTAATTAACTACCACATGGTCATTGCACTGAGAGGGTTAAGATAAAGAAAACCAGTCGTTGTAATACACGGGACAGGTTCATACTGTAACAGATTTTTTAGAATGAAAGTTTAGGGATTTGTATTGTTTCAGGTTGAACACTATCCACAGTTGATCACACACTACACGTTCAAAAAGGCCTTTTGGTCAACTCACTTAGTGAGGAAGCACTAGATTCGAGTTTCACACATATCAGAGCTCATCAGTAATGCATATCCTCGACCAGAACGAAATGTACACTGCGGCCGTCGTGGTTTTGAGACTAGTGTGTTAACCATAACGCCGGTAACCTCACAGTAAGCGCTACCAAATGGTCACATCTGAATGCTTACCATATAAAGACTATAACAACTTTTGTTAGCTACACAGTGCGATCTACGAACTCCTATTAACGATTTAAACCATGCTCGGTTGGTCCAATGAAAACAGTAACTTCAAGTTAACTGAGATGTTCTGATTACCGGTTTACCGGTCACATTTCACAAGACGATTCTGTTCACTCTCCTCTTAAAATGATCGGGCAAGCCGAACACTATACACATAAGATTGTGGTTGAGGGTGTAGATTTCAATTTTCGATCATGCCTATTGTGTGGTTAATGGTATTGCGGTTAACACGCTAGTCTCACACTCACGAGAGTCGGATTGAAAATTCCAGTCTGGATAAAGATATGCACTACTGATAAGTTCTAATAAAAGCCGGACTCGAGTCTAGTGCTTCCTTACTAAGTGAGCCGACCGGAAGACTTACCTGAGTGCGGTAGTTGCGATCAAGTGTGGGAGGTGTTCAGTTCAAAACTGTGATAAATGGCGAATTCTCTAACTTAAACTGTTTACAACAACATGTTTATAATCGTTGATTGTTGTACATCAAACTGCGCTTGTGTTGAGATTAATCGAGTTTATTTAAACCCCTCTTCTGTTTGTTTTACGCTGTTTATTTCTCAGTCACAAGCTTATTGTTGCTGAGATTCAATAACTGAAACATACTGTACTTTTTCATCCAGTGCTGCCCACTGCAGACAAATGTGAACATAAGCATCCTCAGTTTCTGCCGTCTGTAGATTACCTACGAATAACATAAATGCTAAAGATTGTCAAGGTCGCATCACCAAGCTCGCGATCTGAATACGACTGTATCACATCAAAAAATGACTCCGTCTTTGCTAACAATTTTGGACTAGTCAAAAAGAACACACCACATTAACCGAGATGCAGTGTCTGTGAATTTTCCATTTGTACAGTGTACCATCTAATTAATGGTTCTTTCGTACTGATTGTAGTTATAAGTCTACTGCATACGCAAATTACAACCTAACGTTATTTTCACATTTGTAATATTGATGCTGTTACTGTCCTACTTACCTTAGGACTGAATTGACCAACACGGAATTAGCAGATTCGCTACATATTGACAAAGAACAAAGATTGTGAATATAGGTTTCCCTGAGCAGTTTGTTAGTGGTGAGTAGTGGTGAATTTTGGTTTTACATAAAATGAACATCGCAAACGTCGCATTTCAGTTAGCCTGTAGAGTTTTTCTAATTTTTGTTTACTAACGTTACTTCACTTTTGTACAGCAACGTTTCTGCATCACCTTCGCATGTTTTTCATATTGATAAAAGTGACCTTGCAATACAGCACAGTTTTTGTGCACACCGGTCTGCTCTTCTTTCCGTTGCGTAGTCGCCTGTCTTCAATGTATGTACATTTCGGCTTATATATACCAATATCTTCTACTACTCATCAGTAACCAAAATATCACTCAACAAATTAGTGGTTTCAGTGAATGCAGGAAACTCCTAGTCATGAGGTCGTCTAGTGAAGTTCACAGAACATTTACTGTGTCTCTTCTCAAGGTGATCAGACAATCTGAGCACTATTCACAAGCGAATGTGGCTGAGCATTATTATTTGGTGATTTAGTCGTGCTGATGTGAGGTCAGTGGCGCAGTGGTGAACACGACAGTTGCCTGATGAAAGCGTGGTTGGAGTTCTAGTCCCGGCCGCTGCAAGGACATGACCACTGACGGGCTCTAACAAGAGCTAAGCTCGAGTCTAATGTTTCTGCTGTTCGAAAGGGGCTGACTGGAAAGTTTATGGGAATGAGGCAGTTGCGATTAATTTTGAGCGTTTATAAGTGTACATAGAGCACAAGGTCCAATACAGATTGTTAGATATACTTTCATACGACTTCAAACGTACAGAAAAAAGGATTAATGTACTCAAATTGTAGCAAATTCCTCGTTCAAACGACACTAGTTGGGACTTTTTGAGCAAATCAGACGATGTATCGAACCACAAATGTTTAGGATTCATAGGTACTCATTCATTTACTTTTTTTTTCCTAACGGTCATGAACACAATCAGAAGCTACCGTGGCTGAAGCCACTGCTCACTGCGAAAGCGATGTAGAGCAACCAAAAAGAATAATCGAAATGGATGAAAATGAATAAAACAAGCTAAGCAGAAAGAAAAAACCAAAAAGGTTACGAATACAGAGAAGCCACTGACTATAGCACCTTGCCAAATTGAACAATGTTTCTTATCAGTGATGTTGATGAACATGGGAACCCCGACTGTGTAACAGACTGCTACTCATTATACTCTGCAGAATAGTCTTCATTGTTTGTGACCCCGTTGTTGTTTGACTACTCCGTAACTTTTTCAGCTGTTAGGGATATCAGTAATCAAGGTCTGGTGCGATGAACGCTCAGCTTGTATGCGGAATGCCTGACCCAGTAATGTAGACTATGTAACCCGGTCTATTCTGAATTATCCGAAATATGTGTTGCTTAATGATCATGTTTTTTAAGCGATGATTTCACTTGATACGTGTTAACTGGCAGAGGCGGTGATGGTCAATTAGAACATGCTTGTTTATATCTTCCTTAAGGACAGGCCACGTTTTCGAAATGTAACTTTCAGTGTTGTTTCATGACTCGATACAAAGTTATTTCTCAAAAAATACACACACTGAGATAAACGATTAAATAGCCTACCGATGCTTGTTGGAATCAGCGAAATCGCTCACGAAAGATGAAATCAGAGGCGGAATTGTTCAGGTCACTCTCTGTGAAGGTCCATATCATGACGGTCTTCTTGTTACTATACTGATGTTGTGAGACAAAAGGTGGTTTATTTAGGAAACTATCATGGGTTAGGTGTTCAAACAGGACAAGAAATAGAAACACTCATTTGCATATGGCAATCGTCCCACAAGGTCCCGGCTGCCACAGACGCTAATGCTCAGCTCCTTTGCGTAGCCAGAACTATTCCATGGCATACCGCACTGTCGTGTTGTTGTGATGATTCTTGCAGTGTTTTTCTTGTGGTTACTTCGACAGCAAAATCCATGCTGTCGCCCCACTACTGAATAGTGGTGGTGTGAGTAGTATGGGGCGATCGCTCGTCCTCATTGCACTAGTGTAGTGAGGACGAACGAGCGCACTATGCTATTCAGGCAACTGCTCAGTAATATGGTATGAACATGCATTTGGATATTGAAGTAACGGGAAAAAAATAAACTAGTGTGCACACTGACATGAAATGGTGTTTTTCCACACATGAACACAGCAGGGCCAACTGTGATATCCTTGGATCAATGTTACTTGCGAACGAGTGCGTTTTTTTGTTGTGGTGTGGAAGCGTATACCCCATATGTAGACTTACCGGATAAACAATCCTTGAGCCATCCGAGTTCTTGGCTCACAACTCTAGTTCCATCATGTACAAACGGTCGTAAGCCATCGGCAACACTGAGTGAGATAATCGGTGGACGCACACTGCTCACATAGACCAAGTTTCACAACCATATGCCAAGACAGGACGCACGGATGTAAATATGGCCAAAGTCCACAGCGGATGGACTGGGAATGACAAAAGCAGCCAAACGAGATATCATTCAACAAAATCAGGCCAACGGGTGGGAAATGGCAAACAAAATACCCACAAACAAAAGCGTCGGCCACAAGCACAAAATCAAGCAGAATTACACACGGCGTTTAAGTGAAAACCGCTACTACATTGTGGACTGGAATTCTGATTCCTGAACGCGCGCACGCGTATAGCGTGGGAACTTGAGAGCTGGACAATAAACGTCTTGCTTTATTGTACAACTTTTCGCTGCGCTATACCAAAACAAGACACACGGAGGCAGAGTACAGTGGCCATTTTGTAGCAATTCCACGTCCATCCGTCGCTCTGGATGATGGCGGTGTGCTGTGACCTTTGAAATGCATGTACTGAGTGTCTTACTAACACCTCCAACGGCGCATAGACAATCACCCCAGTTTGACAAATTTATTGACCGGTCCAAGCATATCATCGGTCAGATTGAACGCGGGCACAAACCGTTTGCAGCCTAACTACTTTTGGGGAACAAACTGTATTGCATATATAATGTGTAATTTACTATGTCTAGGCTGTATAAGGCATCCAAAACTGTTCCCAGGGTGTTAAAAGTTGCAGCGAGATTATCGGTATAGTGTAGTGAATACCTTGTTCAAACAGCAGAAATAATGCAACCTGGATCGCCTGTTTGTACGGAACAGAATGTCAAGGCTAATCTATCAAAATATGTGCAGACAGTTACAATAAATATGTGACGTAGCTAACACAGGGTCAATAGGCTGCATCATGAGAACCAGGTTAGACGTCAACCTTTGGCCACATATCAACTAAGGTATGATTGAAAAATGCGACCTAACGAACAAACTCGTTTTCAGTGATTCATCAACAGGCTGAATACATTAGATTTTTCAATGACGGAAACGATATATCCATCCGTATTCAACTGGTTTTCTTTGTGTGGACTTCGAAATCTCCCAGGAGTGGAAAAAAGTTGCGGGACTTTTTGTTACAGTTGAATTATGGGGTCGAGCTGAGTGATTGTCTCCTTCGGTGGTCGCGGTGGTTAGACTTAGACACAAACAGACTGGAAACTATTCGACTGACGAAGCAAACGTGAAAGAACAATGCATGGTAAAAAAAATATTACCAATCCGAAAAGCACACAATTTCATCCAACTTACAGATAGTACATTACAGAGTGCGGAACACACAATGACAAATCGTGCCTAACAAGCACCAGCCACAATTTGTGACGGTTGGCTGCATCAGTTGACAGTAAACTGGCTTACACAAAATTACCGGTCTGAGGAACTAACAGAAGTAATGTCAAGTAAAATAACGACAGGATTAATCTCAATAATAATAATAATATTTTTAATAACGTTGCAGGTATTGTGAGGAGGATATGCATATAATATTGTATGTACATAGCAGAAGACTCTCCGGGTACATGTACTGTCTTAAAGATTTCTGGAGGGGTGTGTTTGCGACGTCGTTTCATCCTGTTGACTGGCCAGCAGACCCATACTGTATTCCTATAGACACAAGTAGTGACGCTGAGGTAGGAACAGATGAAATCGACCTCTCTAAAACGCATCGTTAGTAATTGCACCAGGGCTTGTTTCGAGAGCATAAAAAGCAAAATTTCTTCAACGCAGAAACTTTTAAATTGGCTTTCACATATTCACACTGTAAATGAGTTGAAGACTGACCGTTTGTGGTATACAGACGCAGGCACCTTCGATTTGGTTATTCTGGTGTTGTACAACGTACAGATTTGCTTATGATCAATATAGCCGGACTCGTATGCGCACAGAAACTAAAGAGCAAGTCTGAGCGCCAAAAAGACGAAGGACCAGAAGCAACCATTGAAAACGTGTAGATGCACTATGTGGGACGTGTCACCAAGGCGAATGATGATGTATTATTGTCTAAAGGATTGCGAGTACACGTTAACCATTCAAGTTAGTGTTCCCGTTCTTTGTTCTGTGGTTTCATATACCTTGTAATGCATCTTGTGAAACACACAGCTTTCCCTATCAATTTTTTTTACGGTCGCAACAGTGACCACATGTTCGAAGTAAGATATTTTTTGTCTGTTCTAGTTGTAGACGAAGGTTGTTTATAGGAAGGATTACGGTATTTAGTTACTATTCGTAAAAGCAAGCTGATGACATAATACTGTTACAAGAGTAAACAGAGAAAATGACTATTGGATGATTGAAGTTTCCGCTTTAGGAACAGATCGTGAGAATGATATGCGTACACAATAGTTATATCCACTCACAACTGATCGCAACTTTCGAATCCACACATGTGATAGTCAACACGACTTTCTTGTGAAAAAATTTTCACGGCTCAAATTTGGGTTGTTGTAAAAACTGTCGCTGATTTTTAACGAGAGTGTGACTTGGCGTTACTGCTTTTTTTCAAAAGCAGTTGGCTGAAAGCTGTTGTCAACCATGAGTGTTTGTCAGCCTACATGTGATTTAATACGCATTAGACTAATAAATTTACACTACTGATAGATAGTCGGGACTTGCACATTGAAGCAGATTTTTTGGTTAGCATGGTCATTACACAAAAGCGAAAGTGATTGAACGTCTAAATGTGGTAATTCCGTCGTGCATAATTTGAGATGTGACACAGTGGTCGATACAATTGCTTCATGGAAACGAAGTCGAAGTTCTAATTCTGATCAGGGCATAGAAGTCTGAACTGACGGGCTGTAAACGGAGGAAAGAACGAGCCCAATACTTTCATTGGAAACAGACTGATTGTAGTCCATCTGAATGCAAACGCGTCGTTCAAGCATGAGCGATGTTTGACTTAAAACAGCTAATTTACAGTTGTGGGTCGCAAAAACATCAGCGACCGTTAAATTAGTGTTCTATATTTTCGGCAAAATGGGAAAGTGCATCCCAATAATATGACAACACCAAGTTTTGAAAACGTCCCTCTTTTGCTTATCCGACCAATTTGAAACGATGGAAATCTTCACCTTCCAACTGATGTAGGTTAGCATTCCTCAAAGTATTAATCCGCCCTCATGATTTACACCCTAAGAATTGTTGCACTGCTGGAAAATTGCAGACCCTGCTAAACTGAAACGATGGGCTCAACTTGAAAGAGTTCGAGCTTCTGGCTTACTCTCTGACGTGGCCACTTCGTTCACATCAAACACCGAAAACGACCACGTATTATGATCGTCGAACGTTTATCATTAGTGCACACCTCTTTTCCCAGGAACATGCCAGTAACACTGCATTCAGTCAGATAATTTTTTTTGTGAATACTGGATTAAGTGTGATGAAACCAGGACACGTGAATTATAATCCACAATAAACAAGGCCATAACTGTTGTTCAGTCAGCGAAGTGATTTCATCTCATTTTTATTCCTAAGCATTAGAGTTATTGTCATCGTCTGTTGCAGTTTTTTCGGACAGGTTAAATTTAGATATCGATCTGGGCGCTGAAGGAATTCTTCTTGCATTGGAAACTAACAGTAACACACATCGTTCGTCTCGCATCCACAGAACTGTGCATCGTTCTTTTCGTTTTGTTAACAAGATGTCATGTGATACCTCAAGATATCACACAACAACAGTTCTGAGTTCTTGAATCTTTTGGCAATCTCTGGTATAGTGAACAATATTTTTACCGCCAGTTCACAACTCTTCGACATGACGTGATAGTGCAAATACAAGACGAACTGTCGATCCCATGGAACTTAGTCATAAGGAAATTGGCCCACATTTTCATCACTTACATCGCAGCCCAATAACCAAAAATGTCGGGTAAATGATAAAGGAGATCCGATGCTCAGTTGCCTGACGTCTAGGTGACCGACCAACGTTGAATCAGTGTATCAACGTGGAAGGCACAATAGTAATTTTGATTGGCTCCTTTCTCACTTTGCTTCATTCGTTTCCACAGAGGAGACTGAGACAAAATTCAGTCTACAGCTTTCCAGTAAAATTTTTGTTTGCTGGTAAAATTAGATGGGGCCGGCATGTTAATCGCTAGGTCTTCTTGTGGTGATATGACGTTGTCAAAGCTAGTTAATTAACCTGGCGTGATCTCTTTTGGAGGTCTTCATTCCCATAGGCAGCCGACACACATTCGATCACGTGCGTCTTGTATGCGTGTCCCAGTTACTGGACATTGCCGTATGAACGGCTGCACTGAATGAGACGGTTTTTTGAAAGCCTATGAATCAAGGTCACCCCGGGCCTGCTAGCGGTCCTGTCACGTAGACCAACGCGTCAAGTGCTGGCGATGTAAACCCATTTTGGACAAAAACCAATGCTTTCAATTCCGTCTGCACAATCGTTTTGTCTAGTCGCCGCCATAACGATTTAGCCAATTTAGACTGACCAATGGAGTTAATGGGGAACTGGACACACAATGAACACGAAGATGGTCTTACCGTTTCGTCGTGCTGGTCCGTATATCGTCACTCGACGACCGGTTTTGCCCTTGTTCAGACTCACCAAGTGGAGACAACCTGGGAGTGAGATCGAACCATCGACCCTTTGCGTTGTGAGCCCACGATTTTATCCGTTCGGCCACCAGTCACATGGGCATCGTTTGGTGAGCTTCGGCTGGTAGCGCTTATGGTCGCAGGTTCGATCCTCGTTTGGAACATCTTTACCTGATAAGTCTAATCAGGAACGAGGCCGGTTATGGAGTGTCGGTTTGAGAGTGGACTTCGTGAAATATTACGATCACAACTTCAGGCTCTTGTGGTGACCGCTAGTGCACACTGGCAGTTCGGGATATATTGTGTCCAGTTCTGTTAACAAATGTGAATATTTCAAACTGAACACCACCCACACTTGACAAAAACCTCCACATTCAGACCAGCCTTTTAGTTAACCCGCCTCGAAAATGCCGGGCGGGGACTATAACTCCGGCCAAGCTTTCATGTAAACTAAAATCTCATACTACAGGCCAGTAATCAAAATACTACTGAGAATGTTAGTGGCTTCCGTGTCTGTAACTTGCAGAGAAGTCCTGATCATGCGGTCAACAACTGTAGTTAACAGGACACTTACCATGTTTCCTGTCGAGACAATCAGACAATCTAAGTATTACTCGTAACTAGGTGAATTACTCTAATATTTTTAGTTATCGATCCGCAAGTTGGAAAAGATGAACACATATGTTTAGATCTTGTTTGGGATCAGCCCAATTTGACAAACTGAAGAGAAAACCGGTTTGCAGACTAAGATGAAACGGAACAAGAACAGCACTGAAGATGTTATTGTCGGGGAAATTGCCAGTTCCCCCGAAAACGTTGTGTGACCACAAGTGACAAAGTTCACTTGTGAGTGACCTTTACCTTTGTCATGGTCGTGCGCGGCTTCGGTCTTCACAATTGACCTACGTCCTCGTGACAACTGTTGTTGTCATCCCGACTAGACACCTAGAATGTACTGTCGAGATTTTTGTCTGGTCTATTCTCTTTGACCTTGCTTGTTGCTAGTCCCAAACCCTATAAATACGAACGGGTTTGTGGCCATGTTGTCCTCGGATTGAGTGACATAAAAGTAGCTCTCTCCGGAGGCCAGTCTTTCCTCTGTGTTTGTCCGTTAGCCTCAAGTGTTTGAGTTGACCGGGAAGATACGTATTAATCGTGCATATTTCGTAGTCAGTCGTTCAGAACCGCTGAAGGTCGTTCCCTTATCTACCGTTTCACTGACCGTTATTCTTTTGTCTGTTTATGTACTCGTAGTCCGTATACCTCAAGTTACAACTATTATCTTGTAACAACAACTAAGCCGTATATGATCTTCAGCGCGATTATTGTCCAGTTTCATTTTAGTTTGTAAACTGATTTTCTCCTCAGTCCGAAACAAGGTCACAACGTACGTGTTCATCTTTTCAATCTTGCATTCCTTACACAATTGCAGTTCAACAGCTCAAAATAGTAGAACCCTTCATCTAGCTACGAGTTGTTATTATGTCAGACTAAATTCAAGCAAGTTGAGGCAACTTTTGTATGAATTTCTCGGTCAAGAAACGTATGACACGGATTACAAGGTGATTTACTGGTTATTCTCACCAGTTTCATGGCTGCTGACGAGCGGTCAATACAATTGCAGTAAGTTCTGTTACTAACATGTCAGTGGGCCGAGCGGTTACGTGACAGAACGAACTGAAGTAGGATACACTGTCGCGGGCCAATTGCTTTTTTCTGACTGATGTACCAAACATGCGCGTTTGTGATTGCATTGATGACGTTTATCGATTTGTCAGCAAACGGGGCGTTAGTTACATTGGACGTGGTGTATTGTCCAGTCTTAATGTGAGAATTAGCGCCGACACAGGCGAACCGGTTACTATAATGGGAAAAAGATATTACCAAAATGATCGATTTGACTGTTATCAATGTTGTCCTTGTTTTTCGTTCATTGACTATTAAACTTGAATTCGAAAACTTCTTCAGTGTTTAGGTAAACAGTCCAGCTGAATCTTCCATCTTGAATGACAACTTCAACCAAACTATCTTTTCAGATACATCACAAGTAATGGTTATCCAACCCTGGTTTTGAGTTATGATCTGCAATTGTGATACTCTTCATGATTTTCTCAACATTTTAAAGTTTTCTGATAAAAGAGTGTATAAAGTGTCAGCTTGAAATACCCACCTTTTATCCCATTTCAGATTCGAACGATCAAACTAAAACGGAGCCTACAACACTCGGTTGAACGCAAACAACGGATAACACAGTTCCTATATCTGATTTTTCTAAAACTAGAATGTGCACAGCTAGATTACAAAGTCATTTGATCCTCAAGTCGACTGATTTATCATAACGTAGTTTTGGCTGGTTATTCGGTGGAACTGTAATAGTAGGCGTGGAAAATTTTCACAAAAATGTTAGTGTGATAATATGAGCACATACTATCCGATAGCGACTTAACTCTCTTATCGTTTAGAATGGTTTCTTAAGATTTTCAGCGGTTCTTCACGAATGTACCACTTCAGAGATTTCTCACGACTAAATTATCCTGTCACTTAAATTATCGGAACGCATTCCGTGACCTTGGGACTAAATCGATTTCGATATATACTAAGTCGTTTTGTTATGTTGTGGAACCTGTGTAGTTGTGATTGCGATGTTGACTTGAAAGGGAGAAGTTTCTCCTGTTTCCTACACGGTTCAAGAACAGCGACCTTGACGGCAACAGGTTTATCGGAGGACTCACTTGTTCAGACGACCTACGTTTACCGAACGACTAACCTAAATCAAGAATAAAACATTTTCAAGCTGATGAGATATGTTGGTTTGGTATCGTTTGACGACCTGCTGCGTGTCAGTCAACATGAAAAAACTTTTGGGTTTTCTCTTAAACTTTGTGGAAATCCGATATCCGTAATCGCAGCCTCAGTTACATGTCACATTATTATGTATGATACCAAACTTGTTAAGTTAGATCTATCAGACAGCTATCCGTAACGCCCGTGGTTTATGGTAGGAGTGGTTATGTTGACAACGTCCCACTGTGTTGTGCGGCATCATGCTGGATCTCTGTAACCAGACAATTTCACTATAGCCACCCATCTATTTTACAGCGTACCCATACAACAATGATGACCGTACCAGTTTGTGAACCTCTCTGGTCAACTCATAACGGTCACGTGGTTGAACTGTTACCACGCCTATTGCTTGAACCTCCAACTGGCAACGCGACAGCGTAAGACCCAAAGACTACCCGCAGTTCTGCTGCATGTTCGTGTCAAACAAACCATGGAATTCGCTTTATTATCACCATGTGAATATTCATCTCGAACATTCCACCTATATGTGGTTAAACAATGCGTACCGCGTTGGTACATTGGGGGAGAGTGTGGAGGACAGAAACATCGCAGCGTTGTTCCGACTTATTGAAGGCATTCACTAACAAGCCACCTGATTGAGTCAGGTGAGCTAACGGTGACTACACACCACTGTGCTCAAATACAGGTGTAGACCTACCTGAGTTCAACGGCCGTGCACCTCGTCAGTAGCATGAAGTGTACTTTTGCGAACCGTTTTACATAACTCAACAGATACGAGGAAGCTGCATTAATAAAAGTGTTCTTAGATGAGAAGGAGGCTCGTTAGGATTTTTAACTTCGCCAGCAGTAGCGAAAAAATGTCACACCTTTTTCCCAGTTTGTCGTCCTGTTAATGCGGTGTGTCGTGCTGTCTCAGAGTTACCCATAAAAAAATTCAAGCAATTCCGAAGATTTTTCAGTTTATGTAGTCTCTTTATTATGTTATATCGTTCGGTCGGTTCCAATCAATATCTTGATTTGAACATCACTCACATGTGATCGCAGCCTTCGAATTCCGATAGACTTTACGATCGACTGTGGCTAGGATATATAATACTGACGACCTCTAATGAGTACGAAACTCGAGTCTAGTGCTCTCTTTCGAAAGAGGCCGACTGAGAAGTGTATCTGAATTCGATCAAATGTGAGTGATGTTCAACTCGAAATTAACCAAATTCCCGACTACTCATCAGTAATCAAATCAATATGTTCCACTACGCATTATTTAACAGCTTACTGATACCCTAAATAAACACAAGTTGATGTGGAATCGAAAGTTGTATGGACAGTCTGTTCAAAAGATTGATTCAAACTGAGCCACCTTATTTCCCAACCATTTCTAAACATCATTCAAACAAATGAGTTCATTATCACCTACGTAAGTCGATGAAGGTATTCCTATGTGCCCCGGGAGATAGCATGTTTTTACTTTCAGCAATCTGTTATTTGAAAAGTTCGATCTGATTACTAGTTTTTAATAAAACGCACACCAATCGACGACTTTTGAGTTAACGACGAAATGTACTCTGAATTACGTCTGCTAGCCAAATGGACACTTGGTATCCCAGTGAACGAGAAAGACTGTTTAGTCTGTGAAAATGTTGCCTTAGAAAATGAGGTTTAGCTGGAATCGAAATGAACGAAACCCAAGGAACTCAACATCGGTTTGTGATGGAAGAAGGAACCGGGCAAAACTACATTCTGTTAGCAACTTTTTTAAAATTTAGTTCTGATAACACTGAATTTAAGCATACAACTACGAGATAAGGTTTGCTGATTACCTTTTATCATGCGTTTGATAGTCAATTTAAATTTCAAAGAATTAACTTATTTTAGAAGCCCGCTCCACGAATCTACACAAGAACAGTCTGATATACTCCATAGGCTTTTTTTTTAAAAATCGTTTACCAGATATCACTAAGGGGCACTTTATGAAGTAGTCAATAACTTATCGTTTGTACCTTTCAGAGGCGGACTATCAACAACAATGTCACGTGACGCTGACATCTTGTGAGACACCGTCCCTCCTCTCTTTGTCCTACGTTTTTCACACACTCTGTCCAACGAAAAATCACGATCTAACTCTATTAATTCCTTATATAATTGTACCGGCCTGAAGATGAATGATCGAAAACATATGTTCGCCTATATGTCTTCTCATGATCAAATATGCAGCTGATAATGTTTTGGGAAACATGTTAAATTCTCACAGTCATGTTACAAATTTCAAAGTAGCCTTGGCTGCTTGTCATTATCGTGCAAGTGACTAAATGATCCTGAAAAATATTCGAGGTTTATCCTCATGGATTTCCTAATTAAAAGTTGTCAATCAGCCAATTATATTGCAAGTTCTTCGAACCTCCACGTGAGTGATGATCAATTCTCACTTTTTCGATTACTCACTCTACTTAGATGACTTACTTATTTCAAATTTGAAAAAGCTTAAAGATCGATTTACTGTATTTACTGGCTTGTAACGCTCGGTTTTCGCCTAAATTATTTTCAGTCTGTGTCAGCTTGTCAACAGTTTGTTGCAAAACCTTCTTCCTCTTTGGGTATTGATTTTGCACATTCACTAGAAGTGCAGAAACAATTTTTAAGGTCTAGATAGTTGTTCTTAAATTAACAGTGTCAGTTGTGTAATCCTATAGAATAACCAAAAAACACAGTGTACCGAGTAATCTCGTTTTCTTTTACTCATCATCAAGCCAAATACATAACACTGATAACGATCATTGTCATCAACCCGAATTGAACAAAATCCAAGCACGGAGTCTGTGCACGTAGTCAATCCACGACATAATTACAAACGAAAGCAATACTTTGTCATATTGACAACAATTATGACGCAAACGGAAGGATGGGAATATTTGTTCTATCAAGCATTATGTGGTAGACCACTATAGTCACAATGATAGGAACAAGGTGCTTCTGGACGCAAAGGAGCACAGTATTCATTGGAATACCCGTCGCCACGGTTGAGGACAGGCTCCAGCATTTTGCAGTTTTCGATTAAATGTCCATGTTTTGGTATGTTGGACCAGAATAAACAGCTGAGTTGACCGCACGATTCGAATCGACAAAGTGTATTGCAACTGTATCACTGGTTGTTCTAATAACTCTACCATTGTTACATGCTGGTGGATGCTCACGAACACACTCAGGTGTTTGTGTGTGTGTGTGTGTGGTCCATTTAATTAGACCGTTTGACGCAACTAAGCGGTTGTACAGAGAAAGCAACGACAAAAACAATCATCGCATGTTTCAATTATAGACACATTACCTGCATACAGTTGAAACAAGCGGATTGTTTGGTAGTGTGAACGACCTTGTTGACAACACTACCGAGTTTCCAGGTTACCGTTATATCAAGTATAACATCACTGGATGATTACGTAATGCGTACTGCGTTCATTTATTGAAGAGACACTTAGCTTCTTTTCTCACCGTGCTACGTGGTCTTGTCTACACAACGTTCTTGGGAGGGTGAAGCACCTTTGCAAGAATAACGTGCGCTGAAACAACTATATTTAGTTTTAACAGCTATGAACTTGTAAGAATTTCACAGGCAACTTTTATGATGTTCTCAAACTGTGTGAAACGAATTCATAAACAATATAGTCATTTACTCAGTCTTAATCATTTGTAATCGTCCACAAAGCCCAGAATTTTCACTTAAGTTGACCCTTCTCTTAATGGTAGATCTTCCCGCAGATGAGGCTAAGAAATTTTTCTTTGTGACGAATATCACATTTATTTGGCGCTGTTATCCAGCTTGCTGAAGTTAAACACACGGGATTATTCAAACCTCACATTTTTAGCCGAATAAAGAAGAACTTGACTGCACATACAAGGTTTGTTAACCTAAAACTGGGTGAAAAACGCTGATTAAAAAAATTAACGATTGAACAAGATAACAGTACTGCTGCAGATTTAATTACAAACGTTTTCGATTGAACGTTTAGATTTAGCTATGTCAATGGTGCTACAATCAACCGGCTTTCCTGGTGAATGCAAGGACCGTTCTGTCAGTACCATGCGCCTATCCACGAAGTTGATAGGATAAGCATTCTGTGCAAATATCCGCTGTGAAACATCGTTTCCACATCAATTATGTCATCACTGTCTATTCTGATAGCTCTGTATAGTAAATCACGAATGAGGTTTCTCTTTTGTTTCAGGGGTACGTAACTGAAAAAGTGATCATGCTTGTCGTTCCAAGTTCCTATGAATATCCCTCTGAATTAGACTGTCAGCACGACGACTCAATGCTACATACAAGAAAGATGTTCATCCACCTTTCTCGGCCTCAAGTGCAATGTTGAAATTCGGGTGTGCTGTGATCTTGAGTTTCACTCCAAACCATGGTGAAAATATGAACCTTGAGCCAAGTGAACCAATATATTCTGCATTTAGTTTTTGCATAAGGAACTTGTGTACCTTTGACTGCAACGTAAGGTATAAGATAAACGAGTGATATCGGAAACTAATCTGGGTAGCAAAATTGTTTATCTGCGTTCATGTTTTGTACGTATGTTTACTTTCCCCGCTTGCTTTTGGATGCTTGATTCAAACTCTGCACCAGCTCACTCGAAGACACCCAGCAATGAAAACAATAGGGTGTATAATTTTCTGAACAATATTATCTTGAGATATTTGACCGATCAGTTTACCTAAGATTTTATCTTGACTGTTCTTTCAAGATAAACGGGACTTTCTTTACCCGTGAAGTATTTCAATCTGGTATCACGTTGTCTGAGACTTTTACCCCATCTCGGTCTAACCGTTCTATCTAGTGGTTAGTAAGAGTCATTGTTCCCGAACACATAAAGTTCTGTTGCCTAATCGCGCTCAAATTGGTCATCGTTTGTTGTCTTCTTCCATATCATAGAAAGTGGAACAAGTCAAGAACTGGGACATTAATTAATCTGCATCGGGTTACGTACGAATAGAGATTTTGTGAATAGTGAAGGTGTTTTCGAAAATCCTGAAGTGTATGCAATAAAGCCTTAATATAATAACCGGACCTGACAAATTCATATGGGCCAGTAGATATAAGGATCTATTGTATTGGTGAATTTGAACTGCCATCGAACTAGAAGTGTTGTGATCCAAGAACGCGGATGGCACAAGGGTTATTTATT